>JASDQU010102308.1:110483-166175 GCA_032191745.1 Picea mariana | reverse complement strand
ACCCATTGGAGCTAAAAAAGTACCAACTATCTCATTCTATCTTGAGTGTTTAAGGGTGGGATGAGGTGTTGTTTATGCATGCGTGCATGCGTGTGTGTACACATGCATGATCCCATGCATGTGTGTGTGTGTGTGCGCGCGCATGCATGATCCCATGCATGTGTGTGTGTGTGTGTGTGTGTGTGTGTGTGTGTGTGTGTTCTAATAACCCCAAGGAATAACTCAATCAATTAAACCATCAACCCAAGGAATGTTGGTCGAGAAGAATACTATAGGTCACAGGTTCAAATCTAATTGATTCCCTCAATGTTACTAGTTGTTATTGTGGCTAGTAGTTTAGTTTCCCACCATCTAAATATTTTAGGGAAGAGGGGGAAATCCCATGATATTTCCATGGAAAACTATTTTTGTGTTCCAATTAAATATTCTCACCCCACTCTCCCACACTTAAGCAAAGAACTAGTGTGTTGGTACCAATCCAACCCGCTGAAAGTCCTCCCCCTTTTCCCTTGGAATTTCTATATTGAAGTAAAATAAATTGTAGCGACATAGGCGGATTGTAACCTCAAAGGACATTATGAGATTTGTTCCTGAGGCCTTTTTGGGGCACAAGAGAATCTATCAATCTATCTAACCCTTGGGACTTTATTTTTTTCCATGGGAAAATCATTCAAGTACTTCCTCACATTCTATGAATGGTGCTCAATATAAATGTTGCTAGCAAACATGTACACCTAGCCTTGAGGGACCCACATGGATTCAACCTCTTGACCTCCTTAGACAATATGGCTTTGGCATGGAAATTTAATCTACTTGTTGTGACCCTTAAACCCTTAAGGATAGGGGACTTGTGTGTGTAAGTAATATAGATCCAACACTTAAGGTCATAATTTCAGGGTTTTGTTTTTTTATTTATTTTAAAAGAACTTATAAAGATATCATAGATTCATATGACTTGTGAATTTCCCTGTATAAGTCTACAAACTTTTATCAAGAAATTTTTTCATTGAGGTATTGAAATGCTCCACCAAGACAAATATATACCTTATATTTTGTAGAAAAAATAAGATGTCAATACTAGAAAATTTTGGATTTACATATTTATATAAAAAATTCATAAATAAAATGTATATGTTTTTAAGAACTATTTTTTTAACATTTTATCATGTTACATCAAATTCAAATTCAATGTGCATATACCTCAAATTATCTCTTTGTATTAATAGATTTCTCTTTTTTTCAATAATGTGGGGCCTTCACTTTTAACTCCTCAAAACTTTAATATATACAAATTTACACTAAAATTGCTTATATAAGTAAGAAACAAAATTCCATAACAAAATTCCACACACATACATGACAATATTACATAATTACATAAATGAAATCAAAATAGGATATTATATAGAGTGTTAAGATAAACCAAATACTTATTAGAAATATTTGAATAAATGAAATAAAATAGGATATTATATTGTTGGAAATATGCCAACGAATTTCCTCATGCGGTCACATGAACATGCATGCAACTATGTTAATGTGCATGCATGCAATCTATTTATGAATTGTTCATGTAACTATGTGATCTATTCATGATCAGTTTGTGTAACTGAGTGATAGATGTTATATATGTGAGCATACCCATAGAGGTGTGAGTACAATGTGAGTGCAAGTGTGTGCAAGGAGTAGAGAGAAGAGTGTGTGAGGAGAGGATGATTGTATGCCTATGAAGGCTATTGCAATTCTCCCTTGAATAATAAGAATATCGATAATCATTGCCCATGGTTTTTTCCCTCATTGGTTTTCCACATAAATCACTATGTCAAATTGTGTGATTATTGTGCTTGGTTTAATGTATGTTTGATCTTGCTTTTTCATGCTCTTTTTTATACTATGTTTTTTTTTCCTTGCCTAACAAGTGGTATCATATCTTAGAGTTGTAGGAGAAGAGAGCAGAGCAGAAGAGAATCTGGTCACTAGATCGAAGAGCAGGTGAACCGAGACGAGTCGAGCCGAGTGAAGTGGATCATCCTATGACGGGTTTTATTACACCATTATAGGTTGTCCCTGTAGCAAAATGCAACAGTCACTGGCACACTTTCAAAATTGTCAAAATTTCAGAATCGTCACAGGAACTACATAGTGCATAGTGCGACATTCACACATGCACCACACTACATATAGTGAGACATTGTCTCCGGCACTACATAGTGCAAAGTGCGACATCATCGCAGGATGTAGTTTGATAAGGTGCAACGATTTCTAATTGTCGTAGGTGACCCTCATTAAAGGTGCGACGATCCAAAAATAAAAGGGTTTTCTTTTATAAGTAGTGGTTTGGGAGGTTGTGCTAATGGCGAAAGTGCAGAGTTCTAATTTTGAGGTGGAAAAGTTTAATGGTAAGAATATATTTGCACTATGGAAGCTCAAGATGCGAGATCTTCTTGTTCAACAAGAATTGCAAAAGGCCTTGGCTGGAAATTCAAAGAAACCGACAAGCATGATAGACGAGGACTAGGAGGATCTGTATGCCAGAGCGCTCAATACTATTTGTTTGTGTCTAGAAGATGAGGTGTTGTTTAACATCGCTGAAGAGAAGGCAAAAAAAATTTTATGGACCAAATTGGAGAGTCTGTATATGACAAAGAACTTGTCAAACAAAATCTTCTTGAAGAGGAAGTTGTACAGCTTGCGGATGAAAGAATGTATGAAAATTGTTGATCGCTTGAATGTTTTCAATACTCTGATTTGTTAATTAACTAGTATGGAAGTAAAGTTCGAAGATGAGGACAAGGAGGTTACGCTACTGTGTTCATTTCCTAACTCTTGGGATCATTTGGTCACAACTGTGTGATTTAACACAACTTATGCTATTGATTATGACATTATTGTGGGAGCTTTGTTCTCTGAGGAGATGAGGAAAAAGTCCAGTAAAGAAACCTCAACGGAAGAAGCAATGGTGGTCATAGGTTGATCTACAGAAAGAGGGAAAAATAAGAGGGGTACATCAAGGTCTAAGTAAAGAGGAAAGACGAGTAAGAAAAAATGTTGGTTCTGTGGAAAATATGGGCATCTCAAGAAGGATTGTTGGAAACGACAAAATGCATCCAAGGAGGACTCCACAAAAGAAGAAAAGGAAGCTAATGTAGCTTAAACAAGTTCGGGTTCCAGTTCAGGTATGGCTGATGAGGTATTTTCTACTTGTGATGTTTCACATCAACATCAACATTGGTTGTTAGATTCTGGAGCGTCCAACCACATGTGTCTTCATAGAAATTGGTTCTCATCTTACCAATCTATTGATGATGGTGTTGTTTTTATGGGAAATGATGTTTCTTGTAAAATTGTTGGAGTTGGTAGCGTCCGTATTAAAATGCATGATGGTTCTGTAAGAACATTAACATATGTAAGGCATGTTCCCGAACTAAGGAAGAACTTGATATCTTTGGGAGTTAAAGATTCTGCTGGTTACAAGTGTACAACTCAAGGTGGAGTATTGAAGGTGTCCAAAGCCATCTTAGTGGTCATGAAAGCAAAGAGGATCGGGAACCTTTATCATATTGAGGGAAGGACAAAAGTAAATGAAGAATTTGTAGAATATGAAGATGCAAGTGACTCTGTTCATTTATGGCATCAACATTTGGGTCATATGAGCGAGAAAGGGATTAAGGTACGGGTTGATCATAAGTCACTTCCAAGTTTAAAGTTTTTGAATTTGAATTTCTGCGAGAATTGTGTTTTTGGAAAACAGTGTAGACAGAAGTTTAAAACAGGAAGGCATATAAGAAAAGGTATCCTTGATTTCATTCATATGTTTTGGTACCATCCCCTGCAGTTTCTCTTGGAGGATCGTCATATTTTGTGACATGTATAGATGATTACTCTAGGAAGGTTTGGGTCTAATTACTTAAAATAAAAGCTGATGTATTTAATACTTTTAAGCAATTTAGGGATTTGGTTGAAAATAGCACTAACAGGTCAATCAAGTGTTTAAGGATAGATAATGGAGGTGAGTTCACATCTGTGGAATTTGAGAACTATTACAAGGAAGTTGGCATCGAAAGACATAAGACCACGGTTTATACTCCTCAGTAGAATGGTGTTTTTGAACGCAGGTATAGGAATATTCTAGAGAAAGAAGGAGCATGCTCAGTAATGCCAAGAAGCAATAGGAATTGTGGGAAGAAGCATTTCTTACAACATGTTATCCAATAAATCGGTCACCATCAACTGCAATAAACTATAAGATTCCAGAAGAGGTATGGACAGGTCATTCGTGTGATTTTTTAAATCTTAGAATATTTGGTTGTGATGATTATGCTCTTATTTCTAAAGATTAGCGTTCTAAGTTAGATTCTAGATCAAAGAAATATGTCTTTGTTGGTTATGGTGATGGATTTAAGGGGTACAGATTGTGGGATGATACTGCCCACAGACTCATCATTAGTAGAGATGTAGTATTTGATGAATCCTCACTCTTAAAATTAGAATTGGTAGATGTTTAAGTGAGACAAGAACAGATACCGCAAGTTCAATGAATTTAGTTGGAAACTCAACCATCTTCAGAAAGACAGGAGCATGAATAAGTTCTAGAAGAATAAGATGAAGATGCAGAAAATATCCAGGAAACTAAAGATATGCCTCAACCATCTCTAAGGACATCTTCACGGGTCAAGAATCCTCCTACAAGGTATGACGATTATGTTTCATCTTTGGCTTTGGTTTCTATTGATGGAGAACCTATTTGTTTTCAGGAAGAAATTAAGGTATATGAAAGTGCTCAATGAAAGAAATCTATGAAAGAAGAAATGGATTCCTTAAAGAGGAATAAAACATGGGACCTGGTAGAACTTCCAAAGGAAAGTAAGGTTGTCGGTTGCAAGTGGGTCTACAAACTGAGAAAGGGTGTTGATGATAAAGTAGAAAGGTATAATTCAAGATTGGTAGCAAAAAGGTACTCTCAAAAGAAAGGTATTGGTTTTCATGAGATCTTTTCACCAGTTGTGAAGCTTGTTTCAGTTCGTGTTATGTTAGCAGTAGTTACTTTACTTCTAGAGTTAGAGCCACTATATGTTAAAACAACGTTTCTACATGGAGAATTAGATGAGGATATATATATGGAACAACCAGAAGGGTTTTTCCAATATCACAATAAGAGGTTTGTTTGTAAACTAAAGAAGTCATTGTATGGCATGAGACAATCTCCCAGGAAATGGTACAAGAAGTTTGATTCCTTCATAGTGAGCATAAATTTTACAATGAGTGAATATGATCATTGTGTTTACTTTAAAAAGTTGGAAAATGGCATGCTCATTATTTTGGTGTTATATGTTGACGATATGCTTGTGGCAAGCAAGAGCATGGTCAAAATCAATAGGTTAAAGGCTCAGTTGGCTAGGGCGTTTGATGTGAAGGAACTAGGAGCAGCAAAACAAATCTTAGGCATGGAGATACACAGAGAAAAGAAAAATGGTAAGCTGTGGTTATCACAATAGAAGTATGTGGAGAAAATACTTATGAGATTCGATATGAATAATGTGAAACCCGTACAAATCCCTTTGGCTTCCCATTTCAATCTTTCTTTAGGTTTATGTCCTAGTAACAATGAAGAAAAGGATTATATGTCTCGTGTACCATATGCTAATGAAGTGGGAAGTTTGATGTATGTGATGAGGAGTACTAGACCAGATATTTCACATGCAATTGGTGTTGTCAGTCGATACATGAAAAATCCAGGAAAAAGGCATTGAGAAGCAGTGAAATGGGTGCTTCGATATCTTAGAGGCACAAGCAATTATTCTATCACCTATGATGGTTCCAAAGATTCAGTTTGCAGTTATGTAGATTCAAATTTTGCAAGTCACTTGGAAAAAAGGAGATCCACTTTAGGATATGTCTTTACTCTTGCAAAAGGACCTGTTAGTTGGATGTCAAAGCTTCAAAACATAGTCACTTTATCCACTACAGAGGCAAAGTATATGGCTTCTTCACATCCATGCAAGGAGGCAATTTGGTTACACGGTTTATTGGGTGAGTTTGGAAGGATGCAGGACAAGGAGAAAGTATTTTGCAATAGTCAAAGTGCTATTCATTTGGCTAGAAATCCAGCTTATCACAGTAAGACGAAGCATATTTCTGTTAAGTACCATTTTGTAAGACAGGTTGCTGATGAAGGTGGAGTGTCTTTGGAAAAGGTCCATACAAAAGTGAATTCTGCAGACATGTTTACGAAACCAGTTTTGTTAGAGAAGCTACGGTGGTGTTTGGCTTCTCTTGGCTTGCAAAAAAGGTGATGAATTAATTAAGAGCATGATATTTCAGGTAAATTGTTGTCAAGGTGGAGATTGTTGGAAACATGTCAACGCATTTCCTCATGTGGTCACATGCACGTGCATGCAACTATGTTAATGCCCATGCATGCAATCTATTTATGAATTATCCGTGTAACTATGTGATCTATCATGATCAGTTTGTGTAACTGAGTGATAGATGTTATATATGTGAGCATACCCATAGAGGTGTCAGTACAACGTGAGTGTAAGCGTGTGCAAGGAGTAGAGAGCACAGTGTGTGAGGAGAGGATGAGTGTATGCCTATGAAAGCTATTGTAATTCTCCCTTGAATAATAAGAATATCGATAATGATTGCCTGTGGTTTTTTCCCTCATTGGGTTTCCACATAAATCATTGTGTCAAATTGTGCGATTGTTGTGCTTGGTTTAATGTGTGCTTGATCTTGCTTGTTTATGCTTCATTTTATGCTATGTTTTGCTTCCGCAGCCTAACATATATAAATATAAAAAATCAAACTAAACTAAAAAACTAAATATTTATTGTATTTTGTTTTTTCCATTGATTAAAAAAAGTTCAACACTTATCTTAGAGATGATATAACTTGATTAATTTCTCATGAACATGAACACCAACACATCCATAAAATAAAATAAAAACCGAAAAATTGAAATCTGAAAACTAAACCTCCACACTTTACCAAAAAACATATTCTACAAAATTATAAAAATAATGCTTAAACTCCTAGAAACAAGAAAATATAAGAAAAGAGAAAATGAGTTTCATTCAACACCACATATGTTGAGAAAATATTAAATTTGATTTTTCAAAATCCCAATTACAATATACATGTATATTTCTTATAACTGAAAAAATATATCATTTTATTCTCTACCTCATCTATAAATATAAGTAATATTATTCATAGAAGTTGGTTAGTTGTTCTACGAAATGGTTTTACTGAATTTGGCTATATAAATTTATACGAATCACTATTTTTTGTTGTTCATAGTCCATTTCTAAATGTAGAAATGGATTCAGCATGCTGAAAAACTCCTAGAGTACTGGGATTTTACAGAAATAATCATTTAAATCTATTAATCCATTCTCGAAAGACAAATATCCCAAAAAAATATCTTAATTTCATAGAATCTTTAATCCCCATCTAGATTTGAATGAAGTTGCAGAACTGAACACTAAACACTGAAGGGAAAATAAAATTACAAACAAAGTATAGGATTTTTACTTCAAAGCACATATTATATTATGATCACTGGCCATTCATTACCAACATTAAGGTTACGTCAGCCATAAGCCATAGTACATACAATCTTAGGTCATGCGGTAGAAATAACAGATATCTAACCCTAGTTGAGTATATAAACAGAGACAAACCCGACTGATCTTTTTTCAATTCCTTCACCGTGTAGGTAACGAAATTGGCCCCCATTTTTATCGCGGAAACTTCAAAATTATTGTATAAGTAGCCGCCATTGATAAGAGAAACTGCACGCTTCGTCCCTCTCAACCTACTGCCAGTAATACGATTTTTTTTTCTTTGATTTCTTGGGCCATGGACGATCTATTTTGTATCGGGCATGGCAGCGCAATTCTTTGTCAGGCATTATGGAGGACTTGCGCAGGAATCGAAGATGACACCGGCCACTAGGGTTTAAGCAAAGCTCAGCCCTCGGAGTTGGCTGCCTAATGCCATCCATTCTTTCATTAAATAAAGGTAATAAGCTCTCACCCCTGTCGTCAAAATTGACTGAAACTTTAAAAAAAGAACGATAGTCAATAACGAAGGATCGTGGCAATTTCTGCACTCGCTTTTTCGCTCACGAACAAATCTGTGGACAGATAATATACTCAGCGGATTTTCTTGTTCGATTTGCCGCTTGTAAAAGAGATTCCTGGGGCGGTTCGGACGGAACAAAGCAAGTCAAGTCAATAACGGCGGTGAGGCCACCACGTATGATCCAATTATTTAATTAATTAAGAGTCGGTAAAGTGTTTTTATCTTTATTGATGAAAATAAGGATGGTGGCTAAGTTCCAAGGAGATGAAATTGTTTATAAGATTTCAAGAAATTAGGAAAGGTAAAAATTTCTTTGGTTTGTTTTAAAATTTTACGTTTGTGTTAGAAAAGTTTTAAGGCAAAATTTGTGTTAGAAAAGTTTTAAGGTAAGTTTTTTTTAATTATTATAGTTTTTGATAAGGTAAAGGTTATTAGATTTTATATTCTTAATGGGTAAGAACATATGTTTCCTTTTAAGAAGTTACAAGTTCAAATCCAATTTGGTGTGGCTTCGCTGTGACCTTAAAAATAAATTATTATTATTATTATTGAAATATTTATTTTGAAATTGTTTAATGTGGGTGTAGAGATAATATTAGAGATAATATTTTAAGAGAAAATGTTTTTAATCTCTAATTATTTTAGTAACATAAAGATGATAAATTATTTTAATCTTTAAGTTTTAGGAATTGTTTAATGCTATCTTTTATTATGGAACTCATAGAGATATTTTTATGTTCTAGATTAGGGTTGATTACCTACCTACTTGTAGTATCTTATTTTTCTTGTATCCTATGATTCTTTATCGCACCACAATTCCTCTTTAAAATTAAATGTAATAATATTTTAATGTTATTATTATTTTGCAACTTGTCCTCTTTCTTCATTCCCTAATGATTTAGCCAGCCAGGACCTAACATCTTTATGCTAACCTAGTTTGAGTTGTAAGCGGAAGTTTGAAGCAATCTTAGGAAGCCTATTATCTTCCATGTTGTATATTTCATTAGGCACCTAGTCATAATCGTGCTCCCAATGGATGTATTACCTTTAATTTTGAGATTAAAAGTTATAAAACACTATTATTTAAAGATGCTACAACCCCAAACTTTACAACCATATAAAATAATGGGAATGACGAGAGTCTTAAAGAGGAGTTCCTTCTTATCTCATAACCAAAGGTGGGCAGTTTAGTTTTAGTTAAGCTTGTGTTGAAGATTGATTCTAAGATATTTGTATGAAGGGAGTTCCTCCAAATTGTTGTTGTCATACATTAAATTAGGGCAAGTGATATTTTTGGATTTAATTATGATAATCTTCATTTTGTCAATGTTATTAATCATACTCCAAATCCTTGAATAATTATAAGTAATAAATTTAAAATATTTTCTAATATATAAAAGAATATAATAATAAAATAGATCAACTTAAATTATTTTTATTGTGTATTAATTAAATATAAAAAAAAAAAATACCATTTTGATTTTGTTTAATTATTTCTTTAAATATAGTTAAAAATGATTTGTGTTCATGTATGTATATATATTTCATATATGTACAAATTGAGTAGGTTTAATGATTAAGAATATATATTTATTTTTAAGAAATTATATGTTTGAATCTAGAGCAAGTATGATAGATACACTTTAATAAGATTTAATAATCAAATGATTGAGCTAAAAAAATTAAGATAATCTCAATTTAATATATAATTAATATATAATTTTAAAATTAAATTATTATTATTATTATTATTTAAAAAAACATAAATAAAATAATTATAAAAAACATAAATAAAATTAAATATATTTAAAAATATCTATTTACTTAAATATTCATATAACATAAAAAATCACAAATATAAAAATATAACATATTTAAATAGCATAAAAATTCATAAGTGTAAATATATAACATAATTAAATATGACAAGACTCCAAAGCAAATAAAGGGATAAAAGATTGTAGCGCATGGAATGGGGAGAGGATCTTTGGGGTTGGTCACTAACTAGTAACGTCAAGATCTATGTCATTAATGATAGATTATGTCATTAGTGGTGGGCAAGTGGGCTCTAGTGTAATGAACTTAATTTGGCTTAGTGTGCATTCTCTTCTTTCTTCTTTCTTTTCTTGTGTCTTATAATTATGTTAATTTTATTATAAAATTGTTTTTTTATATTAAAATATTAAAAATAAGGTTCCTGAGGTGTAGGACAATCGGTGACGGAGTGTGTTGTTAAGCCACTTCGTGATGTTAAAGTCACCGGTTCGAAACTTGCGGGGACAAAAAATCCAACCATGTTAAGGGTTGGTGTGGCTCAGGCCGGGTGCGATCCCCGGGTGATTTTGACGGCTTAGATACCCCTGAGTCGCGGTTTCTCAAGCCACAGGTTAATCGCAGGTCCTGCACAAATTAACAAACAAAAAAAAAAATATTAAAAATAAGATGAAATTATCTCATTAATATATAAGATATTTATAAATTATATTAAATTATTAAATTTTAAATTATGTAAATTAATAAAATATATTTTTTTATAAAAAAAATATTTATTTTATACAATAAATAATATTATTAAAAATTTTGTAAATAATTTTATTTTTTAATGCTTTCAAGAGTATGAACTAATTATGCACACTTCCTTCACCTCGTAAGATATTGAATTTTTTTAATTAATGTTTGAGACTACACCATATAATATGACATTTATTTGGTTATGATGTCATATGGAATTTTTTTTAATAACGGTTTTGCTAAGGGGCCATATGCACTTTAGCTTTGTAGATAGTTTAACGATTTTCTTTCACTAAAATGTTACATAATTTTTAATAAAAACATCATCATTATGTTTGTAATTCTTAATAAAAACATCATCATTATGTTTGAAAGGTATATGGCATTTCTTTGGTTAAGATGTCATATGGCGTTTTTTTAACCACGGTTTTGCTAAGAGGCTATATGCACTTTAGCTTTGTAGATAGTTTAACGATTTTCCTTCACTAAAATGTTACATAATTTTTAATAAAAACATCATCATTATGTTTTAAATGTATTTGATATTTAAGAATAAATTTTCAAATATAATTAATTAAATATAAATTAAATCATAATTTAATTAGCTTTTTACATATTAATATTAAAATTTGTAATTTTAAAAATTAAAAAACTAAATTATTAATATTTTTAAATATAATGAAAAACATTTAATAAAATAATTATTATATTTATTTTATTAAGTATTTTTTATTTTGATTTTTTTATTTTTAAAGTTCAAAAAAGTTTAACTAATATTTTATTTAAATACATATTAAGAATTCATTTTTTTACACAACGATCATTCATGATGATATTTTGATAAAGAGTTCCTCTTTCTTTACTTAAGTGAATACATTTTGAATAAACTTAATGATTAAGAACATGTGTTTCCTCCTAAAAAGTCACAAGTTTCAAATTCAGAGAAAACTAAGGTATATATACATCCATATACTTTTATAGTCAAATCCCTTTAAACTTGATAGTAACCTTAAAATAATAATAATAATAATAATATTAATAAAATAATAATAATAATTTTTGTCAATAAAAAAATTTAATTTTTTAATTAATATATTTTCATATTATTTATAAATATGTAACTTCAAAAATTAATAAAAATATAATTTATTTTTTAAATATATTCAAAATTATTATATAAAAAAACAATTATTATATTTAACTTTTATAATTTTGCTTGATTATGTTGATAACTTTTTCATAAAGTTTTATACTAATATTATATCTAACCACTCAAATTGAGTTATTAACCTTTTGCCAAACTTATTACTTTTAATAATATTTTTAGATAAAGAGTGATCCTCCTTCCTTCTTTAAAACTAGATAGATTTAATGTCATTTATGAAACATGTGTACATTAATCCCATCATCTTTTCATAAAGAGTTGTCTTCTTTACTCATATCATAATGAATGTTTTTTTTTTTTTTTTTTTTTATAGAAATTTCAAGTCAACTTGGGGTCTCGAGTATGCAACTATTATGGATTACTAATGATATTTTTAAATACTCAAATGAAATTTTCACAAAGAACAATCTTATTGAGTACACTTGGAAAATGACTTCGAGAATAAACATGAAGAGACATTGCATCTAGATTAATTTGTTGGGGAAGATCTCGTCTTTTTTCTTGACTTGCAGGTCTGACTTCGTGTTCCCATTTGTTGTGGTGTTTCATGTACTTTCTTCTTCTTTCAGACTATCTTCCAAACTTCGTTTGTAGATGTTGGACCATTTGTACTATCTATGTTACCAAGGATTTCTTGATCTGAATGTTCTTGATTTTCTTGATCCAAAGCCTCATCAACATCAATCTAATCTGGTCGACTTGATGATGGTTGAGGGGATTGTTGTATCCGAATTCCCTTATTTGAATCCTGAAGGGAAGATGGATATTTCTCTGGCTTTTCAATGGAGTTTTGGCACAGGTCTTGAGATAACGAAGGATGATTTTCATTGTCTTATAGAGACTCTTTGCAGGATTTTGGAATTACTTGATGGTCTTCATTCGAACCAACCCACTGGGTGGATTTTCGGTGCTCTCTAAACTTTTTGTACCCTTTGGGACAATGGGAAGCAAGATGACCTGTTTCAAAACAAGATGTATAACGCAAGGAGACTCTCTCAAAGTCAAGTTTCTTAGGCCAAGAGTAATTTTTACCAGTAATAATCACTTCAACTGAGAAAACTTTACTCAAATCCATTTCCACGCAAATGCAATCAAATGTAGAGGTTTTGTGCCTCGTAATTTCATGACTTGTGAAATGGAACTTTCTTAATGCCGATGCAATGGCCTCGAGAGAGGGAAAACCCCAAAAATGAAGGGGAATATTAGGAAGCCTCACCCAAATCGGGACTAAGGAGAGAATGTCAGTAGCTGGATTGAAAGAAGGAGACCAAGGTTTCATGAACAAACCAGAGTTTCCCCAAAACCATGGCCCTGATTTGAAGATCAACTCACGATCTTCCTGAAGTTCAAACTCAACAATGAAGAAACCTTTTGCACAAGGGTGATTGAAAGCTTCTTGTTGCATGACAAGAATCTAGGTAGCAGAGATCCAGTTGTTAAGATCGACTAACTTTGGCCAAAGGCCATTGAAGCGAAAAACCAAACTCACGGATCTGTAATATTCCTCCTCTTCTTTAGCATCTTGTCCCATGGGAATGAAAAGGGATGGGGCTTCCTGCACCAAAAAATATGAAGACAGGGAAGCAAAAACTTCTTGAACAGTATCACGGAAAGACACACCCAAATGAAGAACATGACAGAGATTTAGCTTGGAAATGGAAGAAACTGCCCCACGAACCGGGACACTAGCAATAAAGTTGAAAGCCACCTCCATGGTTGTCGGATGAAACTAGGGCGAGGCTGCCAAGGCCGACACATGAAAGTTACATACGACCAGAGTAAAACCTTAGCCATCACAGGCGAGAACTAGAATTGCCCCATTACACAAAATAGTAATGTTATTCATTAAAAATGTGTACATTACTTCAATATTTTAATAAAGAGTTGTTCTCCTTCCTTAAATACTTAATGTTATAATATACACATAATAATAATATTTTAACAAAAAATTATCCTCCTTTTATTAAACATGCTTAAGTTTATTACCTTTATAAAAATATTTTTTTCTAGAAATTAAGTACTTAGATATTATCAAATTTGATGACACAATATTCTTAACTTTATTAAAAACGCAAAGAATACAACCTTAAGCTTTCTTAAAAAACAATTATTTTTATTTGATGGTGTTCTTTATGAAACAAGGTTGCATGGCAGCGTATACCTGCCGCTATGCAGGTATAATAAAATAAAACAATAGTTGTATTGAATCCACCGCATGTGTCGAGATGAATAACAAATTGATTTGTTGAATATGGCAAGCAAGCGTCATCTCATTAAAGGACGTTGAGCCTCATCTCATTAAAGGATGTTGAAGATCCTTACGCAGCCACGGCAATAAGAGATGCATTTGAACAACTAATCACAATTTAGAAAAACGTTTTAAAATAATTTAAAAAATTGAATTGTAATGTTATACCTTTAAAAATGCTCAAAACTATTTTGGTCAAACCCCAACTAATAGACGATCAATAGCATATCCAATATTATATACCACCGCAAGCGACAGTTATAATAACCAATATCCCTTCACATTATTTTGAATGATCTTAAAAAAACCCAATTTCATAAAACATTTAGATTATACATTGTAAAACGCTCAAACTTATATTTAAGGTTAACACTCAAAATTTGTAATATAAAAATAAAACTTGTATTTAAGTTTAACCCTTAAAAAAATTGTGAAAACAAAAATACAAATGCCATCAACTTTGAATTGTACAAAATATTATATTATTTTATTTTAACTTTAACACTCGATTAATTGTGAAAGAAAAAGTACAATTGTCATCCATTTGAATCCTACATACAAAATATTATTTTATTTTATTTAAATGTGTCTAGGAAAAAGGTACTCATTAAATGAGAACAATAAAAAAAAAAATGCATATCCATGCCAAAAAAGAAAGGGTTATTTATTTAACAAGATGGGCCCCTAACTTTTGACAATATATATAAAAAAACAAGAAATATTTATTACAATTACATTGGGGGAAGTGAAGGCAGCAATAAGACTTCAAAGTTTTTGGCCAATAAGATATCACATAAATGAGATTTAAAATTTAAAATAAATCATTATTTTTTAAAACTTTGGATAAAAGGGTGTATATTTTATGGTCAACCATGAACTAATAGAAAGTCAAGCCTAACTCAAAGCTATATACTATGCCTATCGACAGGTATAATAAATATAATGGAGTACAATTTACATAAGTATTAGGTTTCTTTCTTTGTCTAAGCATACTTATTACTTTCTTTGACTAGACGTTTACATAAGTATTAGGTTTCTTTCTTTTATGGATATTATCGATTGAGTCATGAATAATGTTATATTACTCTCATCTTTTGATTTTGAATTGTCATATTTTCTTTCTTTTTTTTTTTTATTGAAAATGAGTTAATCTAAATTCATAGATTATATTTACATTAGTTTTTAGCAAAATAGTAATTTTTTTTTAGGATAAAGATATGTTTTTTTTTCACATTATTTCTAAAATAAAATAGTAATCTTTTAATTTTGAGTTGTCATTCTTCTTTTTCTTTTTTTTAATTGTATATACTCTAATGTCATTCATAAATTATATGTAATATTATTTTATTAAAAGAGATGTATTTTTCCTCATCACTTTTTTCTTTAATATAAGTGTAGAGGTAATATTTTAAGAGAAAATGTTTTTAATCTTTAACCATCTTAGTAACATAAAGATGATAAATTATTATAATTTCTAAGTTTTAGGAATTGTTTGATGCTATATTTTACTATGGAACTTATGGAGATATTTTTTATGTTCTAGATTAGAGTGGATCACCTTTATATAGTATCTTAATTTTCTTGTATCCTCTAATTCTTTATTGCACCACAATTCCTCCTTAAAATTAAATGTAATAATATTTTTCATATTATCATTATTTTGCAAAGTGACATCTTCATTTATTCCCAAATGATTTAATGGCGTAACATCTTTATGCTAACCTAGCTTGAGTTGTAAGTGGGAGTTTGAAACAATCTTAGGAAGCATATTGTCTTGCATGTTGTATATCTCATTAGGCACCTAGTCATAGTCGTGCTCCCAATGGGGAAAGACTCACTTCTATAAGAAGGGTAGAATGGGGTGTATTACCTTTAATTTTGAGATTATAAATTATATTTAACACTTTTGTATTTACTCTATATTTACCCACTATTATTTAAAGATGATACAACCCCAAACTTTACAACCATATAAAATAATGGGAATGACGAGAGTCTTAAAGAGGAGTTCTTCTTATCCCATATCCAAAAGTCCTCTAATTTACAGTTTAGTTTTATTTAAGTTTGTGTTGAAGATCGATTCTAAGATATTTGTATGAAGTGAGTGCCTCCAAGTTGTTGTTTTCATACACTAAATTATACTAAATTAGGGAAAGTGATATTTTTGGATTTAATTATCATAGTTTTCATTTTGTCACTGTTATTAATCATACTTGAAATCCTTGAATAATTATAATTAATAAGTTTAAAATATTTTCTAATATATAAAAGAATATAATAATAGAATAGATCAACTTAAATTATTTTTTATTTCTATTATTTAAATATAAAAAAAAAAAATTACAATTTTGATTTTGTTTAATTTTTTTCTTTAGTAGATATAGTTAAAACGAATTTGTGTTCATGTGTATATATATTTCATATGTGTACACATTGAGTAGGTTTAATCACAAATTGAGTAGGTTCAATGATTAAGAATATATATTTCTTCTTTAGAAGTCACATGTTCCAATCCAGAGAAAATAGGGTATTTGTACTTTTATAAGATTTAATAATCAAATGATTGAGCTAAGAAAATCAAGACTATATCAATTTGATATATAACTAGTATATACATTTAAAATTAAATTAGTATTAGTATTATTATTATTATTCAAAAAAAATTATAAATAAAATAGCTATAAAAAACATAAATAAAATTAAATATATGTAAAAATATCTACTTACTTAAATATACATAGAACATAAAAATTCACAAATATAAAAATATAATATAATTAAATAGCATAAAAGTCCATAAGTGTAAACATATAACACCTATTGTTCTTTATGGATGTGAAGTCTTGGGCTGTAGTATGTCTCGTGAATCCTCGAGAAAGATAGAGCAAATACAAAATAATTTTATGACCTATAATCTCAAAATTAAAGGAAATACGCCATATCCCAACCTCCTCTTAGAAACAATCATCTCCCCCATTGAGAGCATGTCTATGACTAGATACCTAATGTATAAGAACAAGTTAAACAATATGGAAGACAAGAGGCTTCCTAAAATTGCTTCAAAATCAAGTCATAACCACCATCGACTCAAGTGAGGATGGCACAAAGATGCCCAGTCTTGGCTAAACTATTGGGGAATCATGGAAGACATCATTTTGCAGAATAAAGATACTATTAAAAAAGACATAAAATCAAAATTTAAGGAGAAAATGTGGTGTGATAAAGAGTTAGAGGAAAAAAGAAAATTAAGGTATTATAAGGATGTAATCAAACCTAATCTAGAAGATGAAAATTATCTATCTATTTTGGAAAGTGTAAAGAAAAAAATAAACATTGCTAAGATAAGAACAAATGATCACGAGATCCATAGTGAAACTAGGCATTGGTCAATTCCTAAAACGCCATGGGATGAAAGAGAGTGTCACCTTTGTGACACTAAGAAGGTTGAAAATGAAAAGCACTTTCTCTTATATTTTCCAACCTATACCCATATTATATCTCATTTTCAAAATATTTGTCACACTACCAACCTTCCTAACCTCTTAACTCAACAAAAGTATGGTGATCTTGGAAAGCTTCTCTTAATGTTTTTCGAGCACAAAAAGAATCTCAAATAATCACTTACCCTCTTAAGATCCGATAAACCAATTTGATCTTAGTAGACATTAATCATCATCATCATAATTAAATATGATAAGACTCTAAAGCAAATAAAAAGATAAGGATCCTTAGGGGTTGGCCACTAACTAGTAATGTCAAGATCTAGGTCATTAATGATAGATTATGTCATTAGTGGATTAGTGGTGGGCAAGTTGGCTATAGTTTAATGAACTTAAAGTTTTGATAACTTACTTAGTGTGCATTCTCTCCATGTGCCTTATAATTATGTTATCCTCGTCACAAAGCTGATCATGGTTTGGTTTCTCTTATAATTATGTTAACTTCATCACAAATTTGTTCATATATTAAGAACAAGAAGAAATTGTGTCATTAATATATAAGATATTTACAAATTATATTAAATTATCAAATTTAGATTTTAAAATCATGTAAATTAATATTATATTTTTTTATTTTTTTAAATAAAAATATTTTTATTATATAATAAATAATATTAATTTTTTTATATATAATTTTAAAAACCTTATAATTTTTTTTTATTTTTTAATATATAAAAAATATGACCTAATTATAGGTACTTCCTTCACCTCATAATATATTGTATTTTTTTTAATTAATGTTTGATACTACACCATAATATGGCATTTCTTTGGTTAAGATGTCATATGGAGTTGTTTTAATAACGGTTTTGCTAAGAGGCAATATGCACTTTAGCTATGTAGATAGTTTAACGATTTTATTTCACTAAAAAGTTACAGAATTTTTAATAAAAACATCATAATTATGTTTGAAATGTATTCGATATTTAAAAACATCATCATTATGTTTGAAATGTATTCGATATTTAAGAATAAATTTTCAAATACAATTAATTAATATAAATACAATTATAATTTATCTTAAATATAATTAATTAAATATAAATAAAATTATAGTCTAATTAACTTTTTATATATCAATATTAAAATTTGTAATTTTAAAAACAAAAAAATATATATATAATATTTTTAAATATATTAAAAATTATTATATTTATTTTAATAATTAATTTTGATTTTGATTTTTTTGTATTTTAAGTTTTAAAAAATTTTAACAAAATTTTTACTTAAACATATATTAAGCATCTCTGTTTTTAGAGAACTATCACTTATGATGATATTTTGATAAAGAGTTTTCCTCTTTAGTTACTTAAGTGAATACATTTTGAGTGGACCTAATGGTTAAGAACATGTGTTTCCTCGTAAGAGATTACAAGTTTCAAATCCATAAACGATAGGTTACAAGTTTCAAATAGAGAGAGTGTAGCGTATGTATACCTCCATAAACTTTAGCTCCCTGTGTGGAAGAGATCACTTGTCCGGCAAACAAAAAATCTCATACACCTATTTAATATCTTAAAATTTGATTATTATTATATTATTATTATTACTATTATTATCATTAGTATTAATAAAATAATAATAATATTTTTTTAATAAAAAATTTCTTTTTTAATTAATATATTTTCATATAATTTATAAATATGTAATTTCAAAAATTAAAAAAAAAAAATTAAATATATTCAAAATTACTTATATAAAAACACAATTATTATATAAAACTTTTATAATATTCCAAATTATATTTAAAATATTTTTATAAAATTTTATACTAATATTATATCTAACAACTCAAATTTATACAATGTTATGAACGTTTTACCAAACTCATTACTTTTAATGATATTTCGATAAAGAGTGATCATCCTTCCTTCTTTCACTAGATATGATTTAATGTCATTTAGTACATTACTCCCATCATCTTTTGATAAAGAGTTCCTCTTTTCTTAGATACTTAATGTCATAATATACACATAATAATAATATTTTAATAAAAAGTTATTTTTTTTAAACATATTTATTTTTATTAAACATGTTTAAGTCTATTATTTTTATAAACATATTTATTTATTATTAAACATGCTTAAATCTATTATTTATATATATATATATAGATAGATATCACCAAATTTGATGACACAATATTCTTAACTTTATTAAAAAGGCAAAGAATGCAACTTTAACTTTTCTCTAAAGAATATAAAACACTAGTCCACCCACTTTAGGTAATTAGAATACCACAATCCTTCGTAAGCTCCTAAAAACACTTATTTCCAAGGTGTTCTTTAAACTAAATATAATGGAGTACATGTTTACATAAGTGGTTTCTTTATTTGACTAGGCTTGATTTGGTTCCTGAATAATGTTGCATTACTCTCATCTTTTGATTTTGAGTGGTCGTTCCTTCCTTTTTTTTTAAGAGATGATTTAATGTAAATTCATAGATTATATGTAAATTACTTCTAACAAAATAGTATTTGTTTAATAAAAAGATGTTTTTATTTCCACATTACTTCTATTAAAATAGTATTTTATTTTTATTTTTAGTAAAGAGATGTTTTTCTTCCACATTACATATTACTTCTACTAAAATAGTCATGTTTTGATTTTGAGTTGTCATCTTTTTTTAATTAGATATGTTTTAATGTCAATCATGAAGTATATATGCATTATTTTTAGAAAAACATTATTTTAATATTTTTTAAAGAGATGTTTTTTTTTTCCTCATTACTTCTTCTAGAAAAACATTATTCTGGAAAAACATTATTTTAGTATTTTTTTTAATATATCCTTCTTCCACATTACTTTTAGTAAAATAATAATTTTTATTTTTTATTTTATTTTGAATAGTTAACCTTTTTATAATTAGATATGTTTTAATGTCAATCACGAAGTATATATGCATTATTTCTAGAAAAACATTATTTTAATATTTTTTTAAAAGATGTCTTTTTTTTTTCCTCATTACTTCTTTTATAAAAACATCATTACTTCTTCTAGAAAAACATTATTTTAGTATTTTTTTTAATATATCCTTTTTCCACATTACTTTTAC
This sequence comes from Picea mariana, assembly GCA_032191745.1. Lineage (NCBI taxonomy): Eukaryota > Viridiplantae > Streptophyta > Pinopsida > Pinales > Pinaceae > Picea > Picea mariana. The sequence goes on along the minus strand of JASDQU010102308.1, from coordinate 145,608 downwards.
TGCTAGTAAAATAATAATTTTTTATTTTTATTTTATTTTGAATAGTCAACCTTTTTAGATATGCTTTAATATACTTCATGGATTATGTGTACATTACTTATAAAAAAAACATTTTTTATAAAGATGTATCCTCTTTCCACATTATTTCTAGTAAAATAGTCATGTTTTAATAATAAAACAATGTCATTTTTCTTTAACTGGACATGTTTTAGTTATTTTATTATCTTTACGAAAAATATAATTATTTTATGAAAAATATTTACACATTAATGGATTATATGTACATTACTCGTAAAAAAACATTATTTTTTTAATAAAAATATGCCATTTTTCCACATTTTTTTAGTAAAATAATAATACTTTAATTAAAAATATATATATTTTTTCTTTAACTAAAAATGCGTTAGTATTTTTTTATCTTTATGAAAAAGAGTTGTTCTCCTCCACATTACTTATAGCGAAATAATAATATTTTAATAAAAAGTTGTTGTTCTTCCTCAATTAAACATGCTTTAATCATTTTAATATTTTTATACAAAAATATGTAGTATTCCTACAAACTAAATATTTGTACATGGGAAAATGTGATTGTCATAATATTCTTAATCTTATTCATGTAAAAAAAAGACCTACACAATACAACTTTAACTTTTTTCTAAAGGAGTATGAAACACTAACATTAATTCACCCATTTTAGAGAATTAAAGTGTCATAATCCTACATAAGCTCTTACAAACACTTATTTTCATACGAGGGTGTTATTAGTCCTTGCCGAAGGTGGAACTATAGCAATGACTTTTCCCTTTGACTTCATATTAGTTTTCCTTTGACTTTATATTTGTGTGTCAAATCTAATGTTTAACATAAGAAATAAACATATATTTTTTTGATGTAATAAAAAACTTGTTTTCTAAAATCAGATTGGTCAATATGTTTGAGGTCTTATTACATCCTTCAAATCATTTGATGTCACATTAATATGACATATGATGTCATCATCTTTGTTTATTTAATTATGGAGTGTGCGGGCCAAAAAAATTAGATACGTGGATTTGAAAGATTGTATGTGGTCGTGGCATGTTTGGTATGATGAGATAGATAGTGTTATGGAAACTTTACTTTGCATACACATTCTCCTTCTCCAAGACAAAAAACGATATTGAAGATATTTCAGGCACCGCTAGGATTGGAATTTCAAATCGATACTTCCCATCAAATTTGACAATTTTGACACCTTCATTATCCATTCTCACAATTTTAAAGAAGAATGTTGATTGTCATGAACAATTTTTATCCATATATGATGGGAAAATAACCTAGTGATGGGAAAATCACCCCATGATAAGAAATTTTCTTGTTAAATTCGATCCTTAGGCACTACACATCCCATTAGCAGTGTTTGTTAATGATATTACTACGCCACGAGGTTTCAGTTGGGAACTACTGAATAAAAATTGAATCATTGTGTCCTATCCTTCTTAGTACATGTTAACAACTATTACTACTTCATGGGATTTCAGCTCGAAATGGTTCAATATGAATTGAATCACCCTATCCTGCAATAGTCGGTACATGTCAATAACTATTATTGCTTTGCGGGGTTTCAGGTGGTTATGGTTGGAGGTTTTTAAGTCTCACTATTATTTTATCTGTTTCAATAGTCATCTACAACAAGGTGCTCATCATCATTCCCGTATTTAACTTCAATTAGTGCTAAGATAACCCCTTAGGAAGTTCTTCATTTCAAGGAAAATTAGCACATTTTGTTGTTTTAAATTTAAGTATTACGGATGACTAATTAGTATTTATTTATATTTTTACATAGATGGTTGCATGAATGTAGTATTTAACTTTTATTCTCAGAAGATGTGGAATTTGATGTTGATTTGTGTGTTTAACTGAAAATTTTTTTATAATCTTACTTTGTTTACTTTTAATTATTGTTTAGAAAGAAAATAAATCACAATAGAATTCTACATCAATTTGTTTTAGACCAATAGGAATTTGGAAAAGGTTTGGTTCCCCACTTTTGTTTTGGGAGAATTTAGAATAAACCTCTTTTTGAACTGTTTTATTCCGATCTACGTTTCTTGATGATTTTTTTTCCATCAAAATACATGATATATTATGTTAAAAATTGATTTACATATACATGTCAAAGGACTAAAATATGTTTTATAATCTTGGTTTATGTACGTCTAATTGTTGTTTAGAAATAAAATGCATGGCAATAGTATGCTACATTTTTTGTTTAAAAAGAAAATACATGGAAATATAATGTTATTTTTGTTGTTTATCCACATGGATATCGGTGGCCACCCACCTATTCCACTAGCTCAAAGAATAATTTTCCATTTTAGAAGTTTTTTTTATAGTTTTTCGGGTCTCAAACTTTTGGGGTTGTTTTGAGGCCCTAAACGATGTTTTTTGGCTCAGCAAATCCTATCATGTGGTTAAAATCATATGCTAGGCTGAAAAAAATGTGTACTCCTCGGCTAGGCCTTTCCAACGGTGTATCGAGCGCCCAAAAACGTAGATCGTATGAAAAAGTTACGCCCTCGAGAAGTTGACATATCAACTACCCCCATTCGGGCCCACAAACCTTTTGGTGTTTCATCTCCTAGGGATAGTGTTTTAGATGTTTAGGGTTTTCTCATTTATGTTTTATGTTAAAAACACCTTCGGAGCCTCATTGTACTCATCTTCTAGCAAATGAGCGTAGTTGTCACATCACTTCTCAGAGATAAGATGCCACCATTCGAGCAAGTTTGTTTCATTCTGCATTTTATAATTTCAACATGTTCTCTTTATTAATATAAGTCAAGTTTTATTGTATCTCTATGTTTTTCTTTGTTATACATCTGTATTTTATTTCGTTCCATTTATAAATTTGGATCAATGGTATCAAATCGGTTTGCTCTTTATTTTTTTCGATGTGCATGTACCCAACGAGGTCAGGGTACAGGGAGTTGGGACTCGAAGTAGTTGATCCTTTTCAAGACCATCCTCACTGACCTTGATGGCCTCTGAAAATGGAAGAAAAGAGAGACGAGGTAGCAGAAGATCCTTTTAAACTGTTTCTCAAGAAATCCCTCGCACGACAGAGGAACGAGATGATGGATAATTTTGCATAGATCCTTCGATGGCTGCCAACATCTGGTGCATCCTCGTTAAGCGACCACTTTGGAAGTGTCTCCCCCTTCAAGGTACAAAGATGTTTTGATATTCCTATATTTGAAGGTAAGATAGATGTGGATTCTATAGATAAATGATTGAATCTACTAGAAGGGTATGTTTCGGTCCATAATTTTTTCGATAGAGAAAACATTACCTTTTCTCTCCTTAAGGTTGTCCCCCATGTCAAGGATCGATGGGAGACTTACTGTGAAAAAAGGGCCACTGAGGAATATGTAATATTTGTAGTCGCACCCACTTGTGATTATTTCAAGGATGTTATTAAGGAATAATACTACCCTCTTGAAAGCTATGATGACCAATACATGAGATGGACGACACTATGACAGGAAAGGGACCAGACAGTCCCAGAGTTCACAAATATCTTCCATACCTTGTGCACCAAGTTGGGTATCAAATTCCCTAAACGAAATCTGGTGCTCAAGTACCATGGTAGTCTGCATAAATACATACAAAACAAAATTGGAGTTTCTAGACATCTCATCACTGGGAAAGGCTTATTGATATGCTATCAAAATCGAGCAAAAATTTAAACAGAAAAGGCGGGAGTTTAGATCTAAAAATTCCTCATAGAAGAAGCATGAAAAAGGTGGCCCCAATGCACACAACAAAGGATAGAGCAAGGATGGACCCCCTTAGGACAACCAGTCCAAGCAAAAAACAAAGAAGGGTAATGAGAAGATGAAGAAAGACACTAGGAAGTGGTGCGAATTCCATAAAATCCCCTAGAATAACACCGATGAATGTCACTTGAAGTACTCATTGGTGGTTGATATGAAATTGTCAGATTCAGAGGAAATTTCTGACTCTGAATCATATCTAGACAAAGGGAAGTATATCCTTCATGGAAAACCCAGTGCCACTTTTGCTACCACTAAGGTCCAGCCAAGTGAACTAAAAGAAATGGAGGAAGGTGAGTGACTCTTTCACTCGCAGATGTTAGTGAAGGGTACTCCACTACATTTCATTGTCAATTGTGGAAGCAAAAAGAACCTTATCTGAGCATAGGTTGTCAATAGATTGAATCTATCAAAGACATGACACCCACAACCCTACACCATTGGGTGGCTCTGCCAAGGGAGAGATCTTCGTGTTAGCCAAAAGTTTTTCCTGCCCTACAAAATCAATCCATTCAAGGATGAGGTATTGTGTGATATTTCTCCCCTTGAAGTTTGTGATTTTATTTTAAGCCAACTATACTTGTGGAAAAGTCGTGGTGTATATGAGTCTAGACCTCGCAGTGTTATTATTAATTTGGGTAGACAATTGTACAAGATACCATAGGTAGATCCTCCTATCGCTATTTATTTGATCTTTTCGAAGTAATCCAGGAAGGTCATTTCCCAAACTGGGAAATTTTTCCTCTTCATGATTCGCTCTCAAAGTGAACAGAAGGTCACTGCCACATCCATGGCTTCTACACAGAACCTCTCCACGCAACAGAAGTAGGTGGAAAAGGTCGTGGAAGAATACAAATACATATTCTCCTCACCCATCGAGGTATTGTTGCACTGTCAGGTCAAGCATTCAATTTATCTAACCCCCGATGGAAATCTACCCAATGAAACAGTTTATTGCCCTCTCTGATGTAAAATGAGGAAATTAAGAGACACGTCCAAGATTTGCTTCAAAAGGGACACATGTGACCTAGATCCTCGCCCTGCAGAAGCCCAATCATACTCACACAGAAGAAATATGGGACTTGGAGACCCTGTATTGACTACAAGGCCTTAAACAAAATCACAATCAGAAATCGATACACAATTTTTCAAATTGATGACCTTCTTGACCATCTCAAGGGGGCCAAGTACTTCAATAAAATTTATCTAAAGTTCGGCTACCACCAGGTCCCAATAGAACAAACTAATGTGTGGAAGACTTATTTCAAGTCCAAAGAAGGTATTTTTGAATGGATAGTCATGCCCTTTGGTTTAATAAATGCTCCAACAACTTTCGTGAGGTTGATGGAAAATATCTTGTGGCCCTTCACCAATTCTTTTGTGGTGGTATATCTGAATGACATCCTCAAATTTAGCAAGACTTGGGCAGAACACTTGCAACATATTCAACATGTCCTTCACACTCTGCGGTAGCATAAGCTATATGGTAACTTGGAAAAATGCTCCTTTAGCATGAACATGGTCCAATACTTAGGCTACATTGTTGGTGAGCATGGTGTGCATGTGGATACAACCAAGATCTAATTCATTCGTGATTGGCTAGCCCCAACCACACTGACCGAAATTCGGATTTTCTTAGGACTTACCAACTTCTATCACAAGTTCATGCCGAGATTATACCATATTGCATGGACCCTCAACCAAGTGACCAAGGGTGGTGGCAAGGAAAATTTCATGTGGGGGAAGTCACAAGAACAAGAATTCAATAATCTAAAAAGTCTCTTGCGCTTAGCCCCAGTACTCTCCTTACTCGATATGCAACAACCTTTCTAGATTGATACCAATGCTTCAGATTATGTTGTGGGTGCAATTCTCACTTAACATGGTCATCCAGTGGCATATCATAGTGACGCAGCTCGCGCGTCCCGCTTCCACCAGGACCTTCCTTTTGACTGACCCGAAGAGCTAAAATGCTCTCCAACTTCCTCGTCGGAAGTTTTCTGCACCCACAGAATGCTCTTGGTGATCTCCCTTCTCCAAAATCGGTAAATCAGAACTCGCGTAGTTGCGAATCCTGCCCTCGGTCTCACAAACTCCGAAACCCGATGGAGTGTTTACCAAGGCTTTCCTTACTCTTGTCGGGATTTTACCCGTCGGGAAATCGGAACTTACGACGTCGACAAACACTTACTTCTCGTGTTCCCGATCCCCGATCCCCGATGCCACCTGTCCTACACTCCAGGCTTTATCCTTGTCGGGAAATCGCGTATCGGGTTTTCACAATTTTCGTGGTTGATGTTCACGGAATCTTCCAAACCCTGAACTTCGATAGCTTGACACCTGTTCTCCACTCAGCTCGTCGACTGCGCAGATATCGCGATTCGGGTTTTCGTGAATTCTCTTATTGTGAGTCTCTCGTCAACGAGAACTCCGAAATTTCGAACCCCGAACTCATCAGGATCCTTGGACACGCGTCCTGCCAAGATCTACGGTTGAGATCCACTCTCGGGATTTCATAATTTTCAAGGTCTCGATTCTCGACCTTATGAAAACCCAAGGATGACAATATCCCGATGTCTCCTCCGGAACTCCTCCTCTGCTTCTTCGATGTTTAAACCCTGTGCAACTTTCCAAGATCTGACGACTGACGGAATTTTGCTGCTCTCCTCTGCGAATCCTGATCGTCGCTTCCATTTACTCGCGGATTTCTTCAAAAGACTAAAGTTCCTTCCAGAACCCACTTTCCAACACTTGCGATTGCAACCTCTGCTCGAATCTTCCTCAACCTGAACCTCCTGGGCTCTCTTTCACAATATTACGAAGGTGCTACACCTCCTGAGCTTATTCACTCTGACTCCTTCAGAGGAAAGTATGTGCACTCCTTGCTCTCGGCGTTCAACGACTTCTCAAGTGTTGAATTCTTCAGACTCTACGCACCTCCTTGTAGCAACAGTCTTCAATGTCCTTGCTCAGAATCGCAACTCTGAGTATTCGTCCAGCCTGCGCACCCTTTGCACGGCTCCAGTACCAAATTGGCACTTTGAAGAACTTAGAACGAAGGTTATCTCTACCTGAACCCTGCAGTCACGCACTCCTTGCGGACAAATTCCACTGCACTCCTTGCAAGAATCTCTTGGCTCAGAATAGAGAAACAATTGAAACTAATTTATTGCTCTCACAGATTTCAATTCAACTATGAAACCACATACACAGCATATCAAAGCAAATTTATGACAGAAAGCAAACATTCATGAGCACATAAACGACATACACAGAGAAACAACACCAGCCATGAAATTGAATCACAGACTCTCTTCTATTAATTCAAATCTATGCATGGGGTTCTGCATACAAATTCTCTGCTTGATCTCCTCTGAATGCTAGCTACTGTTACAATGATACAATGAGGGTGTCTATATTCGTTTTCGCTCTCAGACTCTAAAACTTTCTAATCTAGAAATAAATCCTACCTACCTGCATTAACTAGATTAAATGCCTCCTTATCTACTTCAGATAAGAGCATATGGCTCGAGGTCTGATACAATACAATAGGTGCTCCTTCATAAATGTTTCCTTGAAGGATATGGCGCTTCATCTTTAATGAAAATTCAAAAATTTATCAAGCTTATATGTCATGTGTTTAAAAACACATGCACTGGCTCCACGCTTGCTTAGGTATTAGCGATGCTCCTGCATCATACTCCCCTGTTTGAAAGATTTCATGGGCTCCTGTCCATGAGCTCCTGCATGGTGTGTCCATGCCTCTGAATCACTGCTTCGGTCTCCCAGCTGGCATCTTCCACTGGGTGATTCCTCCATTTGACCAGGTACTCATAGTATTCTTTCCTCCTAGTCTTTTTACCTATTCGCTTGTCCAATATACGCTCCATCTGCGGCTTCTCTGCAATCGGCATCTGCTTCCGCCATTGGACTTCTGGCTACTCATCATTTCCAGCTCCTGCTTCCTCAGCCTTATATGGATATAATTCTGAGACATTGAATGCCGGAGATATTCCGATGTCATCCGGAAATTCAATATCGTAAGCATTTTCTCCCAGTTTCTTCAGGACTCTACATCGTCCAATTTTCTTCATTTTCATCTTGTTGTATGTCCCCCTTGGGAACCTTTCCTTCCTCAGATGTGCCAGAACTAGATCACCAACTTCAAACTGAAGTTGTCTCCGATGATGATCTGCTCTGTGTTTGTACTCGTGATTGGAATCAATCAGTCGTTGCTTCACCCTGCTGTGAAGTTCCCTCATTGCCTCAGCAAACTCTTCTGCACTAGCGCTGCTAGTAGCAGTCTATTCTGACTCCCTAAGTTCAGAAACTCCCCTCGGTTGTGTCCCATACACGATCTGAAATGGACTTTTTCCTGTACTCTCATTCACTAAATTGTTGTATGCGAACTCCGCCTGTGGCAATACATTGTCCCAGCTGCTATGGTGCTCTGTCACCAGGCTTCTCAATAAATCCCCCAGACTCCTGTTCACAACCTCTGTTTGCCCATCTGTCTCCGGGTGATAAGCAGAAATAAATGCCAAGTTAGTCCCTAGCTTCTTCCATAGCGTCCTCCAAAAATGCCCTATGAATTTGGTATCCCTGTCCGATACAATGCTTCTTGGCAATCCATGGAGTCGAATGATCTCCTTGAAAAACAAGTTCGCGATGTGAGTCGCATCGCTGGTCTTCTGGCATGGAATGAAATGTGCCATCTTTGAAAACCTGTCCACCACCACAAAGATGGAATCAACCCCTCTCTGTGTCCTCGGCAATCCTAATACAAAGTCCATGCTTATCGCCTCCCATGGCCTCTCGGGTATGGGCAATGGCTGATAAAAACCTGCATTCCGTTTCCTCCCTTTCGAATGCTGACAAATTCGACACCTGTCAACAAATCTCTTGACATCTGCTCGCATCCCTGGCCAAAAATATGATTCACTCAGCTTGGAAAATGTTTTGTCATGGCCAAAATGACCTGCTAATCCTCCGCTGTGCTTCTCCTTTATCAAGTTATCCCTCATGGAGCAATTCGGAATGCATAGTTGATTGCCTTTGAACAGCAATCCCTCCTGGATCATGTAGTCTATCCATGAACTCCGATCTCTGAGAACTGGGTTCTCAGCTGCTTCATACACTTCTCCGGAATCTACATCTCCTGCATACATGTCCCTGAGATTTTCAAAACCCAATGTCTTGACTCAGAACTCCTGCAACAACAAACATTTCCTGCTCAAAGCATTAGCCACTTTGTTAGCAGTCCCTGAAATGTGTTTAATTACAAATGTAAAATTCTGCATATACTCTACCCATTTTGCATGTTTCTGATTCAATTTCTCTTGTTGACTCACAAACTGCAATGCATGATTATCACTATACAGAACAAATTCCTTTGGGATCAAGTAATGCCTCCACTTCTTTAATGCCTGGATGATGGCATAAAATTCTTTATCATACGTTGAGTACTTCAGTTTTGCTTCATCCAGCTTCTCGCTGAAATATGCAACGGGTATGTCCTCTTGGCTCAAGACCGCTCCTATGGAAAAGCCACTTGCATCACATTTCACCTGGAATGTCTTCTGAAAATCTGGCAACACCAATACTGGTTGCTCTGTGATCTTTCGCTTCAACAGATTGAAGCTCTTCTCAGCCTTTGTTGTCCAATGAAAAGATTTATGTCTCTTTTTCACTGTGTCCATCATTGCTGCGCTAATTCCACTGAAATTCCTGATGAACTTTCGGTAGAAACTAGCTAAACCATGGAAACTCCTCACCTCAAAACTGGGTGATGGCCAATTTTTAATCACTTCCACTTTACTCGGATCCATTTTCAACTCATTTGCTGAAATAACAAAACCCAAATAAATGAGCTCTGTCTGCATAAATGAAGATTTCTTCATATTGATCAACAGCTTCTCCTGTTGTAGCTTCCTCATCACAATGGCCAAATGCCTCAAATGTTCAGCCTTCGTTTTGCTGAAAATCAGTATATCATCCAGATATACGACGACAAATTTTCCGATAAATTCCCTCGGGACTTCATTCATCAGCCTCATGAATGTGCTCGACGCGTTTGTCAAGACAAACGGCATGACCAGCCATTCGTACAAACCTTCATTCGTCTTGAATGTTGTCTTCCACTCATCGCCTTCCCTCATGTGAATCTGATGATATCTGCTCTTCAGATCAATCTTTGAAAAATAACTCGCCCCACTCAGGCAATCCATCAGATCATCCATTCTTGGCAGTGGAAATCTGTACCTGATGGTAATTTTGTTGATCACTCTTGAGTCGGTGCACATTCTCCAGCCTCCATCTTTCTTTGGACTTAGTACCGTTGGAATGGCACACGGACTTAGACTCTCCCTGACTAGTCCTTTGTCCAATAGCTCCTGGACCTGCTTTTTGACCTCCTCATTTTCCTGTGGCGTCAATCTGTACGCTTTTTTGTTCGGTAAACTGGCCCCCGGTATGAGGTCTATGTGATGACTCACAGTCCTCACTGGTGGTAACGAATGAGGTAATTCGTCCACGATGATGTCAGTGAACTCTCCCAGGAGTTCCTGAATCTCTTCTGGCAAGTCGTACACTCTTGTGCTAGTCAGAACAATCCTCGGTTTTCTGACCACAAAGAATTGTGGATCTTCTTTCTTCTCCATCTCTATAAGAAGCTCCTTCCCACTCATGAGAAGTATGGTGTTGCTTATTTCTGGTTTCACCTCCTTATCCTTTATCGGAAGTAACCTATGGGTTCTCCCATTTTTCTCCAGGGTATATGTGTTCATTCTCCCATCATAAGCTACATTTATGTCATATTGCCATGGTCTACCCAGCAATAAATGACATACATCCATGGGAATAACATCACACAAGATTTTATCGTTATACCCACCTATATTGAATTCAAATAAGAATTGTTTAGTGACACTCACCTAATGTCCCTTCTGTAGCCATGATACTTTATATGGACTTGGGTGATCAGTCATCTCCAGCTCCAGCTTTTCCACCATCTCGGTTGAAACGAGATTGTCGGTGCTTCCACTGTCCACAATGACCTTGCATTTCCTGTCCTTGGTCTTGCATGTGGTTCTGAACAGTCTGCTTCTTTGAGCTATATCCTCCACCTCTTTCTCAGGTGTCAAAAGGACTTTATGCATCCCAAGCGATCTTCCGTTGTCTACATCTTCGGTCTCAGCATCACGCTTCTACGCTTCAGTGATGTGAGCTTCCCCTGCATCTTTCTTTTTCTCTGGACACTCGAATGACTTGTGCCCATTCTTTCCACATGTAAAACATGTGATTACTCCCCCTCGGCCTCTTCCTCTACCTCTGGTACGAGGAAAAGTGTTTGCATCAGCATAACCGCCACCCTGCTCGGTATGGTGTGCCCTCTGTTCAGCATATGGTCCCCGCTGTGAGGTTCCGCCTTTCTCAATCTTACCCTGAGGTTTCTTCCATTCCTCCTTGGGCTTCTGATATTTCTCTTGGGAAAATGCCTTGCCTCTGGGTTGACTTCTGCCTCGCCCTCGCTGTCCTTGCTTTCGACTCAGCTTATCCTCGGCCTTCAGAGCCATCTGGTAAGCATCCTCAACCGTTCTGATGGTTGTCATGCTTAATTCATCCTGAATGTCGTATCTCAGAACATTCAGGTATCTGGCTACCTTCTCATCATCGCTCTCCCGATGACCTGCTCTGATGTTGAGCTTGTAAAACTCTTCAGTGTATTCCTTCACCGTCATCAACTTCTGCCTCAGGTTCTGCATTTGCCTGAACAGTTTGATCTGATAATCCCTTGGGATGAATTTTTCCTTCATCTTAGCAATCATTCGATCCCAGTTTTTAATCTTCGGTTTGCCTTTGGAACGTCTATCTGCATGTAGCTCATCCCACCACAATGTTGCATGTCCCTTTAACTTAGTGACAGCATGCCTTACCTTTTTATCCTCTTCGATATCCTCGTAATCGAAGTAGGTGTCAAGAGCTCGAATCCAATCCAACAACTCTTCTGCATCCAGACTTCCTTCATAAGCTGGAATATCCATTTTGGTCTTAAAACTCATCCAAGCGATAGCTTTAATTAACTGCTCGTTGGCTGCATCTTCAGCTACAACTTCTCCTTGTGGTTCAGCTTCAACCTCATTGTCGGAATCACTAAGATCCCCAGCACCAGCTGTGCGCCTCTGAGCTGTTTCCATCTCTTCGAGTCTCGCTCTGAGATCTCGTATCTGTCTTTCCATATCTGGATTCCCTGTCGGCCTACCTCTTCTTCTCACCTCCCTATCTTCTGGGTCGGGTGATTGTCTCTCCCTTCTAGGTGGCATGGCGAATTCTTCTGTTCTTCTCTGTTATAGAAAACAGAGAAATTATCCCGCTCTGATACCACTCTGATGCAGCTCACGCCACCCACGCGTCCCGCTTCCACCAGGACCTTCCTTTTGACTGGCCCGAAGAGCTAAAATTCTCTCCAACTCCCTCGTCGGAAGTTTTCTGCACCCACAGAATGCTCTTGGTGATCTCCCTTCTCCAAAATTGGGAAATTGGAACTCCCGTAGTTGCGAATCCTGCCCTCGGTCTCACAAACTCCGAAACCCGATGGAGTGTTTACCAAGGCTTTCCTTACTCTTGTCGGGATTTTACCCGTCGGGAAATCGAAACTTACGACGTCGACAAACACTTACCTCTCGTGTTCCCGATCCCCGATCCCCGATGCCACCTGTCCTACATTCCAAGCTTTATCCTTGTCGGGAAATCGCGTATCGGGTTTTCGCGATTTTCGTGGTTGATGTTCACGGGATCTTCCAAACCCCGAACTCTGATAGCTTGACACCTGTTCTCCACTTAGCTCGTCGGCTGCGTAGATATCGCGACTCGGGTTTTCGCGAATTCTCTTATTGTGAGTCTCTCGTCAACGAGAACTCCGAAATGCCGAACCCTGAACTCGTCAGGATCCTTGGACACGCGTCCTGCCAAGATCTACGATTGAGATCCCCTCTCGGGATTTCAGAATTTTCAAGGTCTCGATTCTCGGCCTTATGAAAACCCGAGGATGACAATATCCCGATGTCTCCTCCGGGACTCCTCCTCTGCTTCTTCGATGTTTAAACCCTGCGCAACTTTCCAAGATCTGATGGCTGACGAAATTTCGCTACTCTCCTCTGTGAATCCTAACCGTCACTTCCCTTTACTCGCGGATTTCTTCAGAAGACTAAAGTTCCTTCCAGAACCCACTTTCCAACACTTGCGATTGCAACCTCTGCTCGAATCTTCCTCGACCTAAACCTCCTGGGCTGTCTTTCACAATAGTACAAAGGTGATACACCCTTGAGCTTATTCACTTTGACTCCTTCAGAGGAAAGTATGCGCACTCCTTGCTCTCGGCGTTCAACGACTTCTCAAGTGTTGAATTCTTCAGACTCTGCGCACCTCCTTGCAGCAGCAGTCTTCAATGTCCTTGCTCAGAATCGCAACTCTGAGTCTTCGTCCAGCCTGCACACCCTTTGCACGGCTCCAGTACCAAATTGGCACTTTGAAGAACTTAGAACGAAGGTTATCTCTACCTGAACCCTGCAGTCACACACTCCTTGCGGACAAATTCCACTGCACTCCTTGCAGGAATCTCTTGGCTCAAAATAAAGAAACAATTGAAACTAATTTATTGCTCTCACAGATTTCAATTCAACTATGAAACCACATACACAGCATATCAAAGCAAATGTATGACAGAAAGCAAACATTCATGAGCACATAAACGACATACACAGAGAAACAACACCAGCCCTGAAATTGAATCACAGACTCTCTTCTATTAATTCAAATTTGTGCATGGGGTTTTGCATACAAATTCTCTGCTTGCTCTCCTCTGAATGCTAGCTACTGTTACAATGATATAATGAGGGTGTCTATATTCGTTTTCGCTCTCAGACTCTAAAACTGTCTAATCTAGAAATAAATCTTACCTACCTGCATTAACTAGATTAAATGCCTCCTTATCTACTTCAGACAAGAGCGTATGGCTCGAGGTCTGATACAATACAACAGGCGTTCCTTCATAAATGTTTCCTTGAAGGATATGGCGCTTCATCTTTAATGAAAATTCAAAAAGTTATCAAGCTTATATGTCATGTGTTTAAAAACACATGCGTTGGCTCCGCGCTTGCTTAGGTAGTAGCGATGCTCCTGCATCACATAGTGAGACACTATCATATGCATTCTGTAAGTACCCCACCTATGAAAAAGAAATGTATTACATTGTTCAAGCCTACCCCCAATGGAAGCATTAAATTCTTGGGAAGGAGACGGTCATCCACGCTGATCACAAGCCTATGAAGTTCATACATACACAAGGCAAATTGCAGAATGACCGCCATCACAAGTGGTCCACATAATTGTAGAAGTTCCATATCAACATCAAATATAATACAGGGAGCACCAATGATGTCGTTGACTTACTCAGTCGACCTCCATTTGTATCCCTAACCACCGTGCTCTACTCCTATGGAAATGAGGCTTCTGAATGGCCCAACTCTATACGAGGGATCCTGAATTCACTACCACGTACCACCTGTTGGGAACAGGTGTGACTATCACTAACTTTCAACTTCAGGATGGAATGTTATGCCATCTAGGCCACCTCTATGTTCCTTCAAGCGAGCATGTGAAGTTGATTTGGGAATATCACTACAGTCATATGGCAGGACATTTTGGCATGGAAAATACTATGGCAGTACTACAGAACCATTTCTATTGGTTGAAACTTTGACAGGATGTCATCAAGTATGTGCCATTTCCAAACCAGCCACTAAGAAGAAAGGCTTGTACACACCTCTTTCTACTCCTGACAAGCCCTGGGAATCCATCTCAATGGGCTACATGTATGGCCTTCTTTCAACCAAGCAAGGTAATGACTGTGTTTTTGTGGTTGTTGATCAGTTTTTTAAGATGGCCATTCTAGAAGCCTGCAAGAGGAGTATCACAATAAAGGCCACTGCCAATATTTTCTTCGAACATGTGTCAATACATTTTGGGATACCACATACCATCATCTCAGATTGATATAGCATGTTTGTCAACACATTTTGGTCGATCCTATAGTCATTGTTGGACACCAAGCTCACCAAATCCACTACCTTCCACTCCAAATTGTCGTCAATCATATGATTGTTCATATCTTATGCATGTACAACTCCAAGCATCCACGTACATGGGATTATAGTCTCCCCTATGTTTAGCACATATACAACATATCTCTCCATAGCTTGACCGGCCATAACCCATTTCAAGTGGGGGTGGGATTTCAACCATTGGGTCCTATTGATGTTGCACTTCCCCTTGCGACCACACATGAAGAATATTCCCATGTTCAATCTGAGGCTGAAAAATCCACCAAGTTCATTGTATAGATTCATTACATCTACCAACATATCCATGACATTTTGCAAAAATACAATGCTAAGTACAAGTAATGTCATGATCAACACTAGGTGCCACACAAGTTTCAGGTGGGAGACAAGGTCTGGTTACATTTGAAGAAAGAGAACCATACAGGTCCCCATAGAAATATCCGTACACTTCGCTATGGACCTTACACCATCACCAAGGATGTGGGTGACAATGTTTTTGAGATAATTATTCTCCCATTCCTTGGCCTGCACCTAGTGTTCAATGTGGACCTCCTTCGTTCATACTTCCCACCATTATTGGACACATCATAGATCGCAGATCAATTGCACTGATAGAGATCAACCCTGACTGCATGGAACATGTATCCATTGATCATATCAGTGGCACTTGTATTAAGGGCACTCACCAAGAGAGGATCCAACTTTATCAGGTTGTCAAAGAAGGGCAGCTCTTGCATCAAGGCAAGTAGCTCACCCAGGGAAAAGTTCAACAAAAGTATCCCCATCTGATGGGGGTGCTCAACACAATGGATACAATTTCTTCCTAAGGGGGGTGAATGATCCATGTGGATATCGGTGGCCACCCACCTATTCCACTGGATCAAAGAACAATTTTCCATTTTGGCATTTTTCATTACATTTTTTTAGGTCCCTAAATTTTGGGGCCATTTTGAGGATCTAGACAATGTTTTTTTGGCTCGACAGTGGCTATAATGTATGAAAACAATGTATCTAGGCCTTTCCAACAGTGTATCAAGCGCCCCAAACAGATATCGTATGCAAAAGTTACACCCTCGGGAAGTTGATGTATCAACTAACCCCATCGGGGCCCACAAACATTTTGGTGTTTCATCTCTCGGGGTTATGATTTTGTATGTTTATGGTTTTTTCATTTATTTTTTATGTTAAAAATTCATTTGGAGCTCATTGTACTCATCTTCTTGTGAATGAGCGTAGTCATCACATCTCTTCTCATAGATAAGCTACCACCATTCGAGCAAGTTTGTTTCATTCTGCATTTTACAGTTTCAACATGTTCTCTTTATTAATAGAAGTCAATTTTAATTGTATCTCTATGTGTTTCTCTGTTATACATTTGTATTTCATTTCGTTTCGTTTATAAATTTGGATCAGTTGTTTAGCAAGAAAATTTATGGCATAAAATGCTACTTCAGTTTGGTTGAGACCAGTAGGCATTTGGAAAATATTCCCTTCTTTTATCTTGGAAGAATTTATAGTACAAACCTATTTCCGAACTATTTTATTCTTCTATGTGTTTCTTAATAATTGTTTTTGCTTTTTTAATGAAATTGCATCATATATTACATGAAAAGTGGATTTACATGCACATGTCAGAGGACAAAAATAGAAATTCCCATTCCTACATAAGTAAGGAGAGACAAGATAATCACATTTGTTTCCACTGAAAGACTATCTCTATGGTTTCGAAAAATAACCATTCAAAAATTATCATGCCTATAAAATCAATGAGAGCCAACATAATCACCCTAGTTCCCACTCAAAGACTATCTCAAAATATGATATGAACTAGTAACTACTGCTAGGTTGAATGGTTTATTTTCCTCTTACAAATTTAATTACGTGATGTTGTCATTCTACAAGAAGGAAATGGTATCTAATCTTATTGCATGCCGCATACTCCTATCATCATGTTGAATCATTAACTTGGCCCCAAACAAAACCTACTAGAAGACTATATTTATCTATAATCCTAAAAAACCTCCTTCCTAAATCCAACATATTTACCTTAGTTCCCGTTGGAAGAGTGTCTCTATATTTATGAAAAGATAACCATCCTGGTTAAAAAAATGGATAGCAAAATATGGTATAAGAGTAGCAAATTTTACTAGGTCGAATGGCTTATTTACCTCTTGCAAAGATAATTGTGTGACAAAGATTCTATAAGAAGGAAATGCCAACTAATCTAAATTTGTTTTGCATACTCCTACTGGCCTATCAAATCATCATTTTCCCCTGAACAAACCCATTTCCAATGAATTGGAGCAATAATGAAAAGAGTATATCTAGCAGTAATCTAGTTTTTAAACATCTCAGGAACCTTGCATTACCACATCACATGCTTAAATATCATAAATTGTATAACAAACTCCATAAATCTATCTCAATGAAGATGATTGTTAACTGGAAGGATATTATGAAGGACCAGCCACCCAAGAACTTGAGTGTTAAAAGAAGTGACCGCCAGATACCTTGACACTTTCGAATACATCCCAATTCATGATCATGAGAATTCTATTTCCAATTGAGGCAATCAAATATTGATCAAATTGGCCTAACCTTATCACACAAGTTCCTTTTATTGGTAATGCACGGACAATCTTCTTGTAAATCCATCTCCAATTCCTTGAAATGGGTCTAGAAGAATCCCAAAGTAACATGAAAAAACACTCATCTAGAATCATCTAACAAAATTCCATGAACGCAGAATGACCAAGAGCTTGAAGGTTGTGAGAATACTTTCCCACCAAGATAACCATTCCCTTGTACTTTAATCCCACATCAATCCTTGATGAAAATATGTTTTTCATGTGGGAGATACCAATGAAGGTAGAAAGCAAACCACAAATGTCTTATTTCCATTAAAAAGGTCCAAGTTGAACCTGCATCCATACCAATCTCAATGATAGTCCAAATAATTCCAATGCAAATAATCGCAATGATAGTCCAAATAATCCTAATGTAATTGGTTGGAAACCAATTTCCATGCCTTCCATATCCTCTTAAGGACCACACAAACCACAAATCTTAAAATCAGTATTTTCCTACTACTAACTATATCACAAAGGCCCAAATGGTCAAGTATACGATGTATATTTGTAGTCTTAGTTGAGATTGAGTCGTACTTTTCTATTTAGATTAATCCTTTTTATTACTCTCTTTTTTTCTTTGAGCTTGGATTGGAACACTATTCATCCCTCATGTGAGTCTAAAAAGATGATTATTGATGGTTGAAGATGAATTATGAGTGTTTAGAAGTTATCTATATATTTAATATATGTTTACATTGTACAATCCACATGTATATCATTCTCCCACTAGGACCATACTGTTGTAATTAGAGATCATGAGTTGAATGGATTTACAAATATCTATCCAACCACCATGAATAAGAAAATGCCATCTTGTTGAAATGAGGTGAAATTTTCATCTTGCTTTCAAGAGGTGTGTTTCTTGTGGGTAAATATACTTACCACTTAAGTTTTCAACCATTCTTGCACTCGCGATAGGGCCCACTAGTGATCACAATTGTTAAATCCCCACTTCCAGATATTCAAAATATTTGGACGTAAAGAACTATGCAAATTGTCATTCTCTTTTCATGCAGAATGTGAAATGCAAACTAATTTCATCTTACATTGGGGATATTTCAACCCATGTTATATTTATTCATAAACCCTCAACCTATTATCGGAGAGTCATTATATTATCTTTATAGCGGTGCAAAGAGGGAGTAAAATTATGTTTCTCTATTTTTAATTTTTTCATCGTTTGGAAAGAATTTTTCCTCCTACTTGTGATTTTTGGTTGGTAAATTTGATCCAATATGTTATGTTTCTACTTTGATTGGAAGCCACAACATTAACCCGTTGGGATATTCTTGTTACATCATGTTCTCTTCATATAGAGTTATGGTTAAAATTGTTTCAACACAAATCATTTGATGAGCAGGTTGTAATGGGATTTGGTACTTGGAATGGTATCTCTATTGGACTTTTAAATATCTACCAAAGTTTCAGATTTGTTGGATTCTAGCAGGTATATTGAAATAGTATAAATTATTGTCTTATTTCAATCTTCCAAAACCATTTCACTAGATTTTGCTAGATGATAGATTTTTTTGTGAGATTGAAACTAATGTGATTGCATTTTTTTTTAAACGACCAAGTTGGTAATAATTCTGATGTACTATTATTTTGGGAAAAAAAAATTCCAGATGGATTGCAGGTGAATGGAAAAATTGTTTCTCCTATAACTTGTTGCAACCAAGCTGAATAAGCATGATGATTTGATGAATAACATGCACAAGAATATAATGTTTAAATCCTCTTTGTGTCTTTGTATTCATTGCAAAGAATGGAATGCATAAAATATTTGAAAGCTTATGATGTAATATATTGGATTCTTTGGAGGAAAGTGAGGATTTTTTAACTATTGGGAAAGGTTCAATTCCCATGAGGGTCTAACCTGAAGCAATGGGGACACCTTGAGGTAGTGGTCGAATGTGTGATTGCACCCAAATATATTATATTAGATGATATCACGACCCATTTATACATAAGTGGATCAAATCCCACCCCCATGTCCTTTATTTTTAATCCCCCGAGGTGTAGAACAGTCGGTGATGAAGTGTATTGTTAAGGCACTCTGTTATGTGAAGTCATCGGTTCGAAACCCTCGAATAGCCTTGTTTACCGCATGAGGAGCCGCATTGGCATTCTTGGAGTTATAGTGATTACAATAAGATAACATGACCATGTGTCACGCAAGTATGTTCTTGAATCATTTGAGTATTCTTTATATTTAGTTTTAAAGAATGAAAATATTGTTAAACCTCGATGTTACAATATGAAGGAATGTTAGTTCCACTACAACTTTGAAATCTATTTTACAAGAGGTTGGAAATGTACATACATTCATCCATTGGTAGTGGACTCGTTGAAAATGTACATACATTCATCCATCGATAGTGTACTATTGAGTGTGGAAATGTGAATTTTTTACTAATTTCATTTACACTTGCTTTCAAAAAGGAACCTGCTGAAAAATCAAATCAATACTATTCATCAAGATTTTAAGAAACAAA
Organism: Picea mariana; assembly: GCA_032191745.1. NCBI lineage: Eukaryota > Viridiplantae > Streptophyta > Pinopsida > Pinales > Pinaceae > Picea > Picea mariana. The sequence continues at coordinate 125,548 of JASDQU010102308.1, read as the reverse complement.
CTATTGTTATTGCAACTGTAGTATCTTTGGTAGAACACGATACAATACTGTATGAGACAAATATTATTATTATTCCTAAGAAAAACTCTAAATATTATTCATCGTCTTATTTCATGTTGCCTTTTCAAGCATACTTTAGATAAGAATGTGAGATGAAACAATACTTAATTTGAAGTTGTACTTAAAAGAGACTTGTACATCCTAGCCTACATACCTTAATTTTAATTGATATTTCTACCTAATAGAGGTCATCTTTTAGGAAGTGCTTTCTCTATTTAATCATAGTAGTATACATCCTCGTCAAAAACACATACCCATGGATAAGAAGCTCTAGCATACCCAGATCATATTTTAGCACAAGAAGATAATTGCATGGATTCCATATCATGTAATTATCAGTGGCAATAATTAAATATTTTGTTTTTCTCCTATGGTGGAAAATTTTCTGAGCGAATTAATAGAAAGTCAGCAGAGCTGATTTTCTGAGCGAATTCGTGTGTGTATAATGAGTTTATAGCAATGTGTTTTTCTTGCAGCGTGAGCCAATTGGGAGGGCCCCTCAATTTGGCCAACTTTTCAACTAGTTTCATTTAATTAGATTAGATGAGTATATTTTGTTTTTTGTTTATGTTTCTTTGTTTAATAATTAGTTCGTATTTTTTTCAAACTTAGTTAATTTCTGAGTTTCTAAGTTAGTGTCTATGTTTCCATTACTTGGACATCTTTTGCCATCTTTTTTTTATATGCCATTTACATGCCTTCAATTATAACTATGTGTAATCACCTACAAATATCATTTTTTTTAGTTGAAGGTTGAAGAAAGAGACTAACTTCACAACTTATTATAGAAATGTTTGGGAAATTGACACAAATGAAAGATTGTAATTTATGACCAACAATGTATCTATGTTGATATGAATCCAATGGATAAAACATCTCTATGGTGCTTTTAGTTTATGTTCTTAGTGACCTTCATTATAAGTGTGTTCTTGAATTATTAGGATTTAGAATTTATTTATTAGTTTAGATATCATTTATGCATTGATTTTGCACATATAATGTCGACATCTCTCAAGCTTACGCTCTCGGATTAATAATTAAAATGTAATAGAATTTGAGCAATCAAATTGAATAACATTTTTGGCACCATTGTAGAGGAGATGTTAAAGGGATTAGAACATTCGTAGTTTGGTTATTTAGTTATTTAATTTTTATCTTTTTGTTTCTGATTTTTGTTGTGAAAACATTTATGACTTGGAGGAGGAGAAATGGTAAGACAAGAGGTAAGAACTTATGCATTCACTTTAGTGAGTTTCTCCAAGACCTCATCATGTTGGTATAATGTGTTTCCATGATGTAAGTGTTTTTTCCTTTAGTTTGGGAGTAATGATTCATAGAAGGAAGAACCTAACTTATGTCAAATGATAACTTGGTGATAGAAGGGTCTTAGTTGCATGAGGTGTTCAAACACATGGTCATTTCCAAGATTGATTAAGTTTTCTTTGAGTATTGTGTATTTCATTTCTATAGTTAATTCCATTCATCTCTTTAGTGGTAAGGGTAGATTTCTTAGACAAGTTTTCAAAGTATTTTACTAAAGGTGTTATAAGTGTTGATATTTTGATATAGCTATGGAAGATATTCTTTTTTATTTGTATTGGTCAAACCTCGAGAAGGTTATTGTAATATTATTGTATAAATTGGCTCAAAATAAATTATTATTTAATTGTTATCCTTATTGTAAAAGTCAAAACGACCCCTCTTAGGGTTGTGTCTTTTTGGGAATCAAGTTATGTGTATAAATAGAGGTCGAGTTCCTCTCATTTGTATACACACACAATTCTCCTTCTCTTGTGTATTTGGAGCATAGAAAAGGAGGTATAGCGCAGGAGGTCTTGGTTTCTTGGCATTTGGTATCTTGGTCTTAGTCTATTTGTGGAGATCTATAACGTGACATTGTACTGTTTGAAGGAATCTATATTGAAGAGTTGGTTGTTGGGTTTTCTTCCCCACAAGGGTTTTCCATGATATATCTTGTGTTTTTTTATTGTTTATCTTCCAGTGATCCAATTACATGCAATTTTTAGTGAATGTTAAAGAAGATAACTGTAACTTCTAAAATTATAACATGGTATCATAGCTGGCCTGAATAGAAGACAACTCGCATATGTAGAAGATAGAAGGAGTCATTTTTATTGATTGGAGTGGTTGATGGACAAGACAAGACCACCAGGAAGTGCACCCTAGTGAAGTGCATATTTTCTGTGGATTAGATCTTCAGAATCCAGAATTTGTGATTTAGGGGCAGGATGACTACTGAAACCAAGATTGATGAGAAGCTAGAGGGAGAGGACAACTTCAAAGCCTAGAGGTATAGAGTATCCTCCTAGAAGAACATGATCTAAATAAGTTCACTAAAGAATAGGTTTTAAAACCAGAGGGAGATGAGGCTAAAGAAAAGGACAAGAAGGATATGGTCAAAGCAAAGAGAATTATTGCATAATCCATTAAGGAAAATCTTATTCATCGCATATCTTCATTATCCACTCCAAAATAAATGATGGATTCCTTTACCTTATTATTTGAAGGAAACAACAACAACCGAACAATGACCTTGAGAACTCAGTTAAAGAATGTGAGGATGCAGAATTTAGAAATTGTCCACTCTTACTTCTCAAGAGTGAACTAGATCAAGGAGCATATAGACGCCATTAATGATATAATGAATGGAGAATAAATGGTGATGACCACCTTGAATGGCCTCCCAAGGTCATGGGATTCATTTATTCAAGGGATATGATCAAGAAGGAAGCTACCTAGTTCAGTAGGCTATGGGAAGATTGCAACCAAGAAGAAAGAAATAACCCTTCTCACCAAGTAGGCTATGATCAAGCCCTAGACTCCCACACCAGGAAAGGAAAGATAAAGAAATAACCCTCCTCACCCAAGAAGTTTCAGAAGAGACGAAGAAATAACCCAAATATCAGATGTTTCTCTTGTCGGAAAATGGGACACAATGCTAGGAATTGTTCCCTCATTCAAAGACCAAGGGAAAACAAAAGAGGTAAAAGAAATCATGGTCATGCAGTTTAAGATGATGAGCCACCCAAGAAGGTCTTAAAGGAAGATGAATCAATTGATGAGGAGTATGTTCTTATCTCATCCCTTACAGAAATTTTCACTCATGGAAGTGACATTTGGTTGGTGGACAATGGTGCTTCCAAGCACATGACAGGTTACAAAGACTCCTTGTCTAACCTTACTCATAATGATTCACTGCAAAAGGTGAAATTTAGATATGACTATCAATATCTGATCGAAGGAGTAGGAGAATCCTCCTACAAGTTAGACTCAGGAAATCCAATGAATATGAAGGAAGTTATTTATGTTCCTAGATCGAAGAACAACCTTCTCTCAATTTCATCATTGAATGAGAAGGGTTACAGAGTTTCATTTTTTGATGGAAAAGTTATTATGTGGCCTAGAGGGAATACTTTTTATTATGTTGTGGTGACTGGAGTTCAATAGGGGGGACTCTACAAATCGAAAGGGCGATCAGATTCATCATTCGTTCATGACACTGTGAATCCCAGTGAATTATGGAATAGGTTATTTTCTCACCTACATTACAAGGCCCTATTGAGTGTGAGCAAGATGGTGACGGGACTACCAAAGATCCAAGAAAAACCAAACAGCGTGTGCAAAGGTTGTGCACAAGGAAAGAACATGAAGAAATCCTTTCCCAGCAACGATAGCATAGCCAAAAGAGTATTGGACATCGTGCACTCAGATGTGTGTGGACCAATGTCAATAACTTCACTAAGAGAGTATGTATATTATGTGTATTTTATTGATGATTACTCACGTAAAACTTGGATCTATTTGTCGAAGGAAAATAATGAAGTGTTTGGAAAATTCAAATAATTTAAGTCACTGGTAGAAACCTAACAGAGCGAAAGATAAAGAAATTGCGATCATATAATGGAGGAGAATTCACTTCAGAGGAATTCAAATAATATTGCAAGGAAGTTGGGATTAAGAGGGATATTTCTACTCCCTACAATCCTTAGCAGAATGGAGTAGCAAAAAGGAAGAATCAAAGGATCATGGAAGAAGTGAATGTTATGATCCATGATCTTGGGGACATGTTTTATATATTTGAAAGCTACCCACAGGCCTTGAATGCATTGGCTTTGAAGTCACATGGATTCACATGATGAGGTACAAATGCATTGCGGGGTATTGGATGTCATGGTGACATGTTGAAGCTATTTGAGAGATACACACAGGCCTTGGATGAATTGGCTGTGAATTCATGTTGTACTATGGATATTCGATGATGTATAGAGTCATATGTTCAATAGTCAATGGTAATGAGCTCGTGTGTAAACAAAGAATACCTTCCTAGTTAATAGGGAGTGAGTGTTGATATTTTGATGTAACTACAGAAGATATTCTTTTGTATTTTTGTTGGTCAAACCTCGAGAAGGTTATTGTAATATTATTGTATAAATCGGCTCAAAAGAAATTATTATTTTATTGTTATCCTTATTGTAAAAGTCAAAATGGATCCTCTTAGGGTTGTGTATTTTCGGGAGTCAAGTTATGTGTATAAATAGAGGTTGAGTTCATCTCATTTGTATACACACACAATTCACCTTCTCTGGTTTATTTGGAGCATAGAAAAGGAGGTCTAGTGCAGGAGGTCTTGGTTTCTTGGTATTTGGTATCTTGGTCTTGGTCTATTTGTGGAGAGCTATAACGTGACATTGTATTGGTTGAAGAAATCTCTACTGAAGAATTGGTTGTTTTGTTTTCTCCCCCACGATGGTTTCCCAGGATATATCTTATGTTCTATGATTGTTTATCTATATCTTGTGTTCTGTGATTGTTTATGTTGTGTTCTGTGATATATTTATAGAATTTTTAATTTTGCAATTTTTAATGAATGTTAAAGAAGATAACTATAAATTCTAAAATTATAACAATAAGAACCTCCATCCATTTGTAATAAATAAATATTTACTAGTGAATAGAATCTAAATATGCTAAAGAGTTTGTTGAGCAAAGAAGCATATGTTACTCCAAGAAATTTCTCAATTACTTGTACCAAGATTAGAGTAGAAATCAGAGATAATAGAAGAGAAAAGGATCCATGAGAAACATCTACAAGAAGAATATATGGAATTTGGTTTTAGCCATACTTTTTTTTTTTGTTAGTTTGTCTGTGACATGTGGGACTAAGTTGTGGCTAAAACCGCGACTCAGGGGCATCTAAGCCGTCAAAATCACCCGAGGATCACACCCGGCTTGAGCCACACCAACCCTTAACATGGCTGGATTTTTTTTCCCTGCAGGTTTTGAACTGGTGACTTTAACATCACGGAGCGCCTTAACAACACACTCCATCACCGAATGTCCTACACCTCGGGGACTGGTTTTATCCATACTTGGAAGCATGCAGAGGATATCAAATATCCATTAACAACATTCGATAGAGAGTAGAGACTAGATCCTAAGATTGAGGAATTTCTTGCATGTCTATCACCAAATCCTTTTTGCATTCAGGAGTGCAATGGGAAACTTTCATAGGAACTTTTTTGCATGCCAAAGGAAGACATAAAAACCATTTCCAATTAACAAAAGAGCCACTAAAACAAGGAATGCATTGGATCGTGGATCCAAGAAATCACTAGTCGACAATACCACTTCATTTTTCAACATTTCTTAGCGTCATCTCCAATTGAGAAAATGGCCTCTCATATATCTGTATTCATTGAGGTACATTCTTTAATTTTGGATATGATCACACTTGAGATCCTATTACAAATATGGATGCATTGGAAGTATTCTTACAATTGAAAAGAAAGTTTATTTTTCAAGTAAAGTGGAATAAGGTAGAAGAATAAATAAATAAATAAAATAGTAAAGATAAAAATAAGTCAAGTTGTGAAAACTAGGTCATTAGTGTAGCTAGACATGAATTTTTATTGAAAACCAAGTATCTCGCTAGAAAAATTCATAATAAAATTATGCATAACAATGTTTTTTCAATCTTTCATTTATGGTTTTTCAAATTATTGTATTTAATGCTGGAGTTGGATGATGTGGGATTCCCTACAACCCTCCTTCCAACAAATCTTGGCCCATTGACCTCAAAACATTTTCTAGGATCAATATCATAGATATATTATAGTACCTTGGGACTTGCATACATTAATGGTAGACCTCCTCATTGTTAACAATCGAAATTCATCAATTTTTTCAAACCTATAGCATATATTTGTCTGAAAGGAATTTTCTCTTTGAGATGATATAAATGAAGAATTATTTGTGAGTAATGAGTACATCACAAGGAATATTTTCCAAACAATCCTAGGACACAATTTTATGACAAATTTTCTCCCATGAGTATCGAGGTTGTTACTATCAACCCAACATTTGAACCCTATGTCCATGAAATAGAATTTCAAGAACTAGTCAAGGAAAATACCAAACCTATATTTGATGATTTTCATTATACAACAAACTTTCTGGAACTTGAACGTAAAGCAGTCCATCCTAGTCCTGCACATTCCTCTATTACTTCCAAGTTATTAAACGAATAATAAGAAAATAAGCAAATTAAAGGAAGATATTAGGGAATGGGAAATGAGAATGAGTCCTTGAAGAATACAAGTAACAAATTAGAGAGGGAAAATGAAAATTTAGAATCAGAGATTTCTCATGTTGGAAAGGAAGTGGGTTGAAAGACCCATCATATCAAGTTACAAAATCGAACATTACAAATTAAACTTAAGATATAGAAGAACAAATCGCAACTCTTTCTTCCACTTCTAAAATTAGATATTCTCATAAATGAAACAACTCATACATGAACCAACTAGAGTTGAATCGATTTTTTTGAAGTATATAATAAATTTTCTTATATCTTGCAAATCATGCATCATATGGCCATGAAATTTGGAGGAGAGAAGTACTAAAATGGGAGGAAAAACACACAAAATATCAAACAAATCCAATTTATATTTTTTGAGAAATTGACCATCATCACTTAAAGATAGTTTTCTTATTTTTTAATATCTATGCATCTGATGACCATAATTTTTTGTGGGAATAAGAGTATAACTATTACCAACAACCCCACAAAAATTCCCAAGAACCCAGTAGGTAAATTTTGACAAAATCAATGAAAAGTCTACTACATGACATGTAACCATTTATTGATTTGCATATTACCAGTATCTAAAGATTGATTGTGTGAGGACATGCAATGAATCAGGTGTGGGGAAGATGTTGGGCTCAATTTTTTTATGTGTTTTGTATTGTCAGTTACACTCCTTTTTCGACTGAATACTTCTCCATTTTCATTACCTTATCGTCCTTTTTAGTACATTACTCGTGTTTTTGAAAGCAATATGTTGCCATGAATTTTATGAGGAAATATGTTGTCTATGTTCACATTATTCCCTATTTTTATGAATTAATGGAATTATAATTTCTTTTGACGAATGATGTTACCATAATCGAGTTCTCGTAATAGAAATGCAAAACCAGTAGCAAGATTGATGATCGACATATTGACATTGTTCCAAATAGAAATCCATCACATGGGTTTTATTCGTAGGCCCCATGTAATGGTTACCCACCTATTGGACCAATCCCATAACCTACAAGGAAGGTGCCAACCTATAATACACATTTTCACTCAAATAAGGAGCTCTAGCGTACCCAGATCCAATTTTGGCATAAGAAGATAATTGCATGGATTCCATGTCATGTAATTATGAGTGGTAGTGATTATATTGTATTATTCTCCTATGTTGGACAATTTTAAAGAATATTTATTATCCTTTGTTTTGAAATTAGAATCAAACTATTGTAACATGTTATCATATCCAAGGAACAAGGGATCTGTTGAGGGTCTACCCACACTCTCTTCATGCTTAAATATGTGTTTGAACTACAAAGAATGGACGATAATCATTGTAAGAAAGAACTCGAATTTTTGAATGTAATTATGAACCTGTGATTTGAATTAATAACAATATAGGAGTTGATGTTCTGAGTGAATTCTTGTGCATATAACAAGTTTATAGCAGTGTAGTTTTCTTGCAACGTGCAAATAGTAGGACCCCTCAATCCTTCCAACATTGCAACTAGTTTCATTTAATTAGATTAGATAAGTATGTTTTGTTTTCTGTTTATATTTTTTAGTCCAATAATTAGTTTGTATTATGTTCAAGCTTATTTAATTTCTAAGTTAGTGTTTATGTTTCTATTACTTAGTTAAATCTTTGAAGTTCGTTTGCAATATTTTCTTTATATGTAATTTACATGCCTCTGCTTATAAATGTGCATACCTACATAGATCATTTTTCATTGAAGGTTAAAGAATGAGACTTACTTCACAACCTATTACAAAAAGGTTTGGTAAATTGACACAAATGCAAGACTGTAATTTATGACCAACAAAGTATCTCTATGGATATCAAACTAGTGAATAAAACATCTTTGTGGTGTTTTTAGTTTATGTTGTTAGTGACCTTGATTATAAGTTTTCTTTTAAAGTATTAGGACTTAGATTTTATTTCTTAGTTTACATATCATTTATGCATTAATTGTTGGATTACTGAGTGGGGGCGGGGGGTGGTATGAATCAGTAATGATCAATTTTAGTATGTTTATCCATATTATATCATTAAACAGTATTCAATAGTTTATCATTAGCATTCAATATATCATCAACAATATAATCATAAATATCATCACATCACAATAGATACATAGTACACCAGAATTTACATGGAAACCCAAATGGGAGAAAACCACATAATTTTTTTCTTATATATCAAAAGAATACATTCATTGGAAGCACCAACTTCCTGATTCTCCAACTACAACTGGAAGGAGGATACGACCCCATATTTATAGGCTCCAACATAAAGGAAGCTACAAGTCCCTGAATTCTTTGGCTCCAACCAAAAGGAGTCTATAACCCCCTGATTCTCGGGCTCCAACCTAAAGGAAGCTCCAACTCCCTAATTCTCCAGCTCCAACCGGAAGTAGGATACAACCCCCTTTCCTTGCCCCATCCTTCCACCCTGAAATATAATTGTAGACCAACTGTCACTATCACAAACTATGCCACTGTCACTACCATTGTGTCATTGTCTTTGTCACACTGTCTCTATCACTATCATTGTCACTACCACTGTGTCTCTTCCATTGTCTTTATCTCTGTTAGATACCTAACCTCCCTAACCCCTCAAGTGGGTAGAATAATATATTTCCATGTAATAAAGGTAAATATTAATAAGGCCTAACAATAAGGAGGAATAAGTCAAATGTAAGAAGACCTAATAGAAGCTTTCGCTACTAGAATGACTTTCCTCTAGATTGTTCTTTTGGATAGATAGATTTAGTATAAATAGGATTAGAGGGTATGAGAAGTTTTTTCTTGAATAATTATTGTAATAGAGCTCTACTCTACTGGAGTTTTCCCTCTTGAAGAGGCAAGTGAACATTGTTTCCTATCAATACATGTATAATTTTGGTGTTGTGGTTCCATATAATTTGTTGTTCCACTGTTATATCTGCAATATTTCCGTATTTTGTTGTTATATTAGTGTTATTATTTGCATTATTTCTCTTTTCTGCTAATATAATAGACCTGGTACCTTACAAGTGGTATCAGAGCACTTTCCTCGGTAGAAAATTGTGGGTTATTTTTTTTTTCAGGCTAGAGACGTATTCTGACATCTTAAAGCTACAAAGATTTATTGTTACACACATAAACCCATGGTCAGGGAGTAGTACATGCAGGAAATACAAGTGGTACTTAAGCACACATTTGTTTTCCACCCTTGTAACCCCTGTTGGTACCCCTTCGAGTGGTAGTGCATCAGACAACACATAATCGACCTAGATCTCATGAATCCCTCTATAGATAAATCGATTGGTCATTTGACCGCTATAGTTCTACCGACAACAAAACTTGGGAAGATACTCTCTATTACATGGGTAGTCAGGTAGTACGGCTAAGGGAACAGTCTAGCTTCCTTAGTTGGTGCCCTGAGATATTGGGTCGAGTAATATTGTTGGACCCTGTACATATATCAGAGAGTTATAACAGAAGGAAAACCCTTGTTTGTAGACACGCTAGATACCCTAACCCTTGGGAAGGAAACAAAAAAAAAACATCCAAGACCTATTGCTGCGCAATTGTGCCTCTTTCATTCTAGTTGTGAAATTACTACATATTTATTCCTGTTAAGAATTTGGGCATTTCAACACTGCAGTATTCTTCAGCTCAGAGTATAACTCCATAGGAGTAAAAAATAAAAGAGTATAGTGGTCCCTCCAGCACACATATTTGGGACATATCCCACTGGATTCCCCTTTTCTCCCTAATTGCAGTTGTACCTTTCATTTTTAATCCTTTTTTTATTGGACCCAACCCCTTCCCATCTTACCTATTTTTCCACCTATCCCATTATATTCCCCTTCTCACCCTGATCATAGTGGTACCTATCACTTATAATTCCTTTTATGTGGTCTCACCCACCCATTATACCTTACCCGCACTCCCCCTCTCCAAATGGCCAACACTCGCAACCAAGACCTGCACGCTTCCATCAGTCAAGCCAATGAATCCATCCAAAACGTGACATCTGACATTGACTCTACTAATTCTCTCCTTGCACAATTCGATACCTAAGTCCAACACCAATTTGGCATAATTCGAGACCCAAGTCCAGCACCAATTTGACACCATGGATTCCAAATGCATGAACCAATTTAACACCCTCCAGTCTATTGACAACCAGTTGTTGAACCACACTCCGGGTCCTTCCTCCTCGGACCAACTAGATGTTGTTGATTCCTCTCATTCCTTACATTTTCAATCCAAATCCTTTCATTTTGACCCCCGTCTTCCCCACATTGAGGTCAATAAATTTGATGGCTCTAATCCCATGGTTTGCGTCACTCAAATGGAGCATTATTTTTCTCTGCATGGTATTACTGATGAGTTGGAAAAGCTTTGTTATGTTTTCCTCTATCTAGATCCTGAATGATGGCAATGGTCACAATGACATAAAAATTCACATTAGGGTTATATTGCATGGACCTGGTTTTTTGCAGAGCTCTCTGACCGCTTTGACACTTATACCCACTATCGTGGTCATTTGACTAAGTTGAAACATTCAGGCACAATGGAAGAATTTATAACTTCTTTTGAGAATTTGACCTTTTGAACTGAGGGCATGTTAGATGTGTTCCTTTGTGAATGCTTTATCAATGGCCTAAAGAATGAAATATGATCCCAAGTTCTCATGGAACTCCCTCAGACTTGGTTGGAAGCTACTAAATGTTCCAAAGAGTCCTAACAAGTTGTTTTTTTTTATAACAAAAAACCCTCTTTTGTTCCTCTCCCTTGACCCACTAATATTAAACCCCTTTCCACTCCCCTCAAGGTCCAGAAATTAACTAGGGCTGAAATGGTTGAACTCCAACTGAAGGGTCTTTGCTATAATTGTGATGAAAAATAATTTATGGGGCACAAGTGTAAGGAACAAAAACTTTTTATGGCCATTTTCGAAGATGTTCCTAAAGAGGATACAGTTCCCCTTGTTGAAGATCCCTCCCTTCCTAGTGCTACCCAGGAGCCCACTGACCCACCTAAAGATGAACCACTCATTTCCTTGCATGCCCTCACTTGCTTCTCTTCTCCACAAACCATCAATATCATTGGATATACTAAGCATAGGAAGGTCATCATCCTTGTTGACAGTGGTAGCACCCACAATTTTATTCATCGTCGCATTTCCCAGGAATCCAATTGTTATATGTGTGTTGTCAATAATTTTCAAATCATGATAGCAAATGGTGGGTCCATGAAATGTGGTGGGCATTGTGAAAATGGGCATCTTCAAATTGGACATTACCACCTGAAATATCATATGTTTTACATTGACATGGGAAGTTGTGACATTATGTTAGGTGTTAAATGTTTACGCACTTTGGGTCCCATTCTTATGGATTTTAAGGAATTAACCATGCAATTCCAACATGAGGGGGAAAAGGTATCAACTCCAAGGTCTCGCGGTTGGTTCTCCTGAGATCATCAGTTCCCATCTAATAGAAAATATCCTCAAGAAACACCACTCTGGTATGATTTCTCAACTCCATTCCATTCAAGTGGTTTAGACACCCTCTGTGCATCCTTACCTCCAAGATATACTCTCCAAACATTAAGTTATTTTTTCCACTCCACAATGACTTCCTCCTTCTCATGGTGTTCATGATCATTCCATCCACCTTTTTCTTGGCATTCTTCCTCCCAATGTTCTCCCTTATTTTCATCACTTTTCCCAAAAGAATGAAATTGAGAAAATAGTGCAGGAATTGCTCAAAGTGGGTGTTATTCTCCCCAATTCCAACCCTTATTATTCTCATGTGGTCATGGTACTCAAGAAAAAAGGTAATTGGTGCATGTGTCCTGAATTTTGTTCCCTCAATAAAATCACCATCAAGGACAAGTTTCTCATTCCTTTCATTGATGATCTCTTGGATGAGTTGAGTGGTGCTTAGTACTTCACTAAAATTGATCTGCATTTTGGATGCCACCAGATACATATGAAAGAAGCTAACATCCCCAAGACTACCTTTCAAACTCATGAGGGTCACTATGAGTTCTTGGTCATGCCCTTTGGCCTATGTAATTCCCCCTACACCTTCAAAATCCTCATGAATCATGTCTTCCATACTTTTATCCGTCATTTTGTCTTAGTTTTATTCGATGATATTCTCATATATAGTAAAACTTGGCAATCACATATTTTCCATGTGAATCAAGTTCTCCATCTACTCTCTCAGCACCAAATTTTCCTCAAATACTCTAAATGTGCCTTTAGCGTCTTGGAAATCAAGTACTTGGGTCATATTGTTAGAAATTTTGGTGTCCATGTGGATCCTAAGAAGATTGAAGCAATGCAGGATTGGCCTCGCCCCAAGACTATCAAAAGCTTGCATGGTTTTATGGGTTTAACATGTTATTATCACAAGTTTGTTCAGAATTATGGAAAGATTGTGGCACATCTCACTACTCTCCTTAAAAGGAATCCTTTCACTTGGACTCCCACAACTAATTAGGCCTTTCAAGCCTTGAAGGAGGCTATGTGCACTACTCCAGTCTTGGCCCTTCCTGATTTCACAAATACCTTTTTCCTAGAATGTGATGCCTCCGGGAGAGGAATTGGAGCAGCCCTTATGCAAGAGGCGAGACCTTTGGCCTTTACAAAAAAACAATTGTTTGAACACCATTTGGTCCAATCAATCTATGAAAAAGAAATGTTGGCTATTCTACATCTCATGGATCTTTGGTGCCCTTATCTCTTGGGGCAACGCTTCCAAATTTATACATATCATCAAAGCCTCAAGTATTTTATGGATCAACAACCTTCCTCCCTGAAGCAACAAAAATGGGTGACTAAGATCTTTGGATATGATTATGAGATCATTTACAACAAAGGCAGAGAATATGTGGTTGTTGACGCTCTTTCACGAAAATATGAATATGAAGGGTCCCTTTTCTCCCTCTCCTTCATTGTACCATATTGGCTCCAAGTTTTTCGCTAGGAATGGCTACAATATCCTAGCATTTCACATATGGTCCAACAATTGCAAGCCAATTCTCCAGTTTCACCATGGTACTCTTGGCACAATGATGAGCTTCACTACAAAGATCATTTGTATTTAAGTAAACAGTCACGACTTAAACCCACTATTCTTTCTAAGCTTCATGCTACACCCACATCTGGGCACTCAGGGTTTAGAAAAACCTGTGACCGGGTCAAATGTTCTTCTTTCTAAGATGGTATGAAAAAGGACGTTCTCACTTTTGTGGCAAAATGTGATGTTTGTAAATGCAACAAGGGTGAAACAATAAAATCTCCTAGCACACTACAACCACTTCCGATTCCACCCGCTATTTCAAGGGACATGTCTATGGATTTTATTTTGTGATTACCTAAATCAGGCAATAAGTCAGTCATCATGGTGGTTGTTGATCACCTTTCCAAGTATGCTCATTTATGTTCTCTTCAACATCGATTTACCACATCCATTGTGGCTCAACTTTTCATGGATCATGTCTTCAAGCTTCATGGCATGCCTCATTCTATTGTTTCTGATCGACATCCCACTTTCACCAGTAATTTTTGGCAAGAATTGTTCAGGCTATAGGGCACCCAATTGCATCTCAACATCGTCTATCATCCCCAGACCGATGGTCAAACTGAAGTTGTCAACAAGTGTTTGGAAACATCTTTGAGGCGTTTTTCCTTTGAAAGGAAAAATAAATGGGCTCAATGGTTACCATTAGCTGAATTGTGGTACAACACTTCTTACCATACATATGCTCGCATGACTCATTTTGAAGCAGTATATGGACAAAATCCACCTTTCATTCTCTCCTACATGCTAGGTGTCTTGAAAGTTTAGGCGGTTAACCAAACACTTACAATTCGAGAGGTTATTCTTCATACCCTCAAAGAGAATTTTTTCATGGCTCAAAATCACATGAAGAAACAAGAAGATCAAGGTCGCTCAGAACGTCAATTTGTTGAAGGAGACCAAGTATTTTTTCGACTGCAACCTTATAAGAAAAATTCACTCAAGGCCGAACATTGTCAGAAACTGGCACCCAAATTTTATGGTCCTTATACAGTTCTCAAATGTGTGGGACAGGTGTCCTATCAGTTAGCTTTTCCCAGTCCTTCTAAGCTCCATCTTCTATTTGATGTCTCTTTCTTAAAGAAGGTGATTGGAACTAAGTTACAAACTCAAACTGACCTTCCCGTGTTGGATGAAGAAGGATCCATCTGGTTTCCTCCACAAGCATTTTTGGACCAGCGTGAGCATCATCTTCGTTAGTGCACCATCAAGGAAGTGTTAATCCAGTGGAAATATACAACTCCAGCATATGCCACCTGGGAGCCAACTACCATTATGCAACAATTTCCTCATCTCTAGCCTTGAGGACAAGGTTGATTTTAAGGGGG
>JASDQU010102308.1:77166-106922 GCA_032191745.1 Picea mariana | reverse complement strand
TATATATATATGTAACAAGAAGGGGTGTAAGAAATTCAAATTTATTTATTAAAGTCAAAATTATAATGGAGGATTAAAACTTTAAAAAGGGAAATGATTGTTCTTATCTACTTTTACTAATTTAATTTTTAGTTAAAAAGAAAAGAGGATAAATGGTTGTTTTATCTACACTTGCTAAATTATTTTTTAATTAAAGAAGAAAAAGGGTAAATGGTTGTTTCATCTACACTTGCTAAATTGATTTTTAGATAAAAAGGAAAAAGAGGGAAACTTAAAAGAAATAGGAAACTTAAAGAAAAAAGGGAAACTTAAAGAAAAGGGGAAGCATAAAGAAAAAGTTGAATGTCTAACTTAGTAAGAAATCTTGTCTTGGGAACTTGCTATTTATGAACTCAACTAGGAATTAAGTAAGGTGTAAGTCATTTAAGATTTGTAAGGGAATATTGGGACACCAAGGAGCGTTTTTAGGAATGTTTTAGGTGGGTGAGGGAAATAGGAATAATTAATTATTTAATATAATTAATTTTCTAGTGCAACTAGGGGATCGGGCGACATGTGTAAGGGGGAGGATTTTCGAAATTAATTAACTGAAAAAGGAATTTAATGATAATTTGGGAAACTAATTACTTAAAAAAACTCTATAAAAAGGAGGGAGGAGGAGGAGTATAGAGATGATATTTTTGCGTAACATTACGCTGCTAAATTTTTATCTTGACTGAACTTTCTCTTGTGGGAGTTAGGATACCCAACTCGGGCAACAAGTGGTAGATCGACCTTGCGAGGCGATTTGGGTGCTAGCAGTTCTCTAGTATTGTGTGTGTTCCCCTTTGTGTCTCAGGGGGTTCAGGGGGGAGAAGAGTACCCCTAGAGTTGGTTGGGAGGTACCAGTGAGGTCACATCAGTTGGCAAGCGGGAGCTGGACGCAGCGCTCACGGGACAACAACTATGGAGAATTCGTGTTTGGCTAACGTACGCGTGTTAAAGTTGTTACTTGCAATGAAATTTAATTTATAGATGTTATTTTCTGTGCTCGGTTGAAGATTTCATTGCCATGATCTTTCTTGCACCTTTTTTCCTAAGGTATTTGTAATCCCCTTGCTTGTTGTTTTCATAATTGATTTCCCTTGGCGAAACCAACTTATGATTGCAATGACTTCTCTGCATTTGTTTTTATTGATTATTACGAAGAATAATTTGTGTTTTTATCTTTTGTCCCTTATCCCTTTAGTTATTAGTCTATGCCTGAGCAGTCGGCCAGGAGTTGAATCAACGGTCGTCACTCCAGTGTTTAAAGACCTATAGATTCAAATATCCTGCTTTCCTGTGCCTGGATAATAAGTGAAGGATAAATTTCCCCCAGCTATCTATCCCTTACTTATCTCTGCGTTTTTCTTTTCTGATTGATCTCTAATCCTTGAACCCTCCTTGTGGATGAGTATCCCTGTGTTTTTCTCTTATGATTAAACTCTGATTAAACTTTGCCTCTTGATTGATTAAAATCTGATTACACTCTATGTTTTAATTGTTTAAACTTTGATAAATCTCTGCGCTTGAATTGTAATCTCTGTGTTTTCTTGCGATTGATTACATATATGTTTTATGAATGATTAATCCTTATGTATTTTTGTTGAATGAATGTCTCTGCATCTTGGATGACTCATTTCTGAATGAGTAATATTTGCATTCCTCTTTTGAATGATTATCATTGCTTTTTATGTGAGACTGCATTTTTTTTTACTATGTGACTATGTTTTATCCATATGATGGACAGCGTGGTGATGGCTTATCGCTTTAAACTATATACCATATAGTTTGGACAGCAATACACCCAACGATACACACCAATATATACAACGATATATTGGGACAGTGATTTAATATATAAATCCTTTTACACAACCTCTTCTTGACTTGTTACACAACTCTCACACCACGCTTTTCTAGGCATAATACACCGAATGTAAATCCATGAATCTATTAACATACTACACCGAATTTATACAATACCGACTCAACAAATTGGGGGCTTGATCTCTATGTTGTTGTGGAATGATTAATCTCCGCATTTAATTCATGTCTGTGTGTAAGCAACCTCATCTTTGCATTTTCTGTTATGGATAATCCATGTGTCCCCCCCAAAAATAAACTCTGCAATCATACATTTAATTGACAGCAAAATATTATGTGGATAGACAGCATTATCATAGATGTAAAGGACAACGATTTAATAGACTGCGTTTTCAGCACATATTTGGACTGTGTTTTAGCATATATAAAGACTGTGTTTTCAGCATATATTTAGACTGTGTTTTCAGCATGTATTTAGACAATGAGTACTTCATCATATAGACTGCATTTTTAGCTTTGATAGCAATTTATATAGATAGAGATAATGTTATTCCATGCTAAAAGACAACGTTGTTATAATTACTAGACATTGTTTTATAGAAATGTGTGACAAAGATATGAAAATAGCAATTTAGTGATAGCGTAAGTGTATATAGATGACAATGACTTCATATATAATAGATAGCAAGTTTATATATAAAGGACATCATTTATATGTTTAAGAAGCGATTTTATTGGACAAAGACTTCTTTAGATAGAGATTTGACAGCCACCTAATGTATTTAAAAGGAAGCAAAATTATCTGTTAGATAGTGATGCCCTTAAATGTGCAGTTATGAAAGACAATGTTGCATGTGAATGTCAGGTTTTGTAGGTTAATGGCAGTAGGTATTATGGGATCAACAACGTGGTGGTTACTGTTGTGTTGACTGCGTTCTCATCCAATATATATTTAGACAACTATTTGTTTATTTTACAGACAGTAATTTTTATAGACATCAATATTATTTTTCATATTTTATCTTTACACAACGATATCATACCCTTTTTTATAGCAATGGGATGGTTGACAATGACCTTGTAATTGATATAGTAACACAATCCAATAGACCTTAGGCGAATCCTAAATAGAAAATGATATTATTTATTAGACAATGTTTTGATATGTTTGCATTTGATAGGTTTTAATGGATAGCGATTTTTGGTTATGTATTAATGGATAGAGTTTTCTAACATGATTTATGGATAGCATTTTGTTTTCTGATATGATGTATGGATAGCGTTTTGTTTTCTGATATGATTTATGGATATCATTTTGTTTTGATATGTATTAATGGACAACAATCTTGTATTTATATCGACAATGATTATGTGTGTGTGTGTGTGTGTGTGTGTGTGTGTGTGTGTGTGTGTCTTATGGCTTATGCAAACAATAGATCAATTGTTTCTTTTTGTTATATAGCAATTTTTCATTTAAACGTTTTACATATTAGTCTTTTGACTTCTGCCACAATAGATTAAATGATGAGATGGTAATAGAATAATGGCTTAATTGCTTGGGTAATAGATTACTTGATTAATTGCAATGATAATAGTTCACTCCTTCACACTTAAACATAATGATTAACAATTATTGATTTATGGTTTATTGGCGTAATAGTTTAATAGTTTGCGCAATCTAATTTGAGTGATGTCATATTGCATCTTGTCGACTTGTTTCTTGGGTGCATGAGTATAGTCAACATAGTTACCAACTTAACTAGGTGCATGAGTATAGTGACCTTCTTGTTAGTTAATTCGGTCTCCTAGCGCGTTGGATTTTTCTTGGGTTATTTGTCTAGATATGTTCTGTTGCACCAGGGTGGTTGTCACGCCTATCGCCCGGTGAAACATGATTCCTGATGAGGGGATGATTGTGTGCCCTAATGGATAGAGGTGAATGATAACCTGGCCGGAGTCTGTGCTTCCCGATGTGGGCGTTTGTTCATTGTAATTGATGTTGGTACTTGGTTTTGTAACGCCTTAATGCGTTTGGTTTTGCATGCCATAGAGGTTTCTAGTTACTGGTTGTCGAGGTCGTTGTGTCGAGATTGTGGATGTTGTTCTTTATCTTGTAGGCATTGTCTTTCTTGTGTCGGGCTAGTAGTCGTTTTTATCTGTCTATTGATTATCACATGTTTCATCCAGTTGCATGATGTACTAGTATGTTGGGTCGTTGTTGTTTATTTCCTGAATGCGTGAGTTGTGTTTGTCGTCAAGTGGTGTTGATTAATTGTTTTCGTTGAATGCCTTCCTGATTAAAACTAAAAAAAAATTGCACTTGATTGTGTCGCACGTGGTCGTAACGACGTGGGTCTTTACATATGGTATTAGAGCGGGTTCAACCCTGCGACTGTGGATCGCCATGTTTTCCACTACAGTAAACCCTTGAGTATTAACCTATCTCTAATTAAAACTTTAACCATCCCATGCAGTAAGCATCGTTAGATGACACCGTAGAGATTCATGATGTGGTGTCAAGAGAGGAGGCCCAACGCCTTCAGTAGCATCCATGCCCGAGGGATCTAACCCCCAGGGAGACGAACATGTTGTCAGGAAGGAACATATAGTTGTGGGTGATGTGGTTGGGATGATGAGGTCCTTTCAGTAGATGTCTGAGGTACTGATCAGCCATTTGGATAAAAATGAGGCCAGGGCATCGACACCCCCTCAGGGTCCACCGCGCGCTACAGTCAGTACTGGTTGCTTTCACCGTGAACTCGAGAAGGTCAAATTTCCCAAGTTCTTTGGTGCCCTAGACGGCGTAGCCACCAAGGCATGGTTGGAAAATATGGTGATGTGATTTTCACTTCACGACTATACCTCCAACATGAAGGTATGCATGGTGGTCTTTCAACTGAAGGGAAGCATTCCTCTATGGTGGAAGGCACTCCTACCGCAATTGAGCATGGAAGTAAAAGATGTGTCATGGGAACTGTTCGAGGAATGGTTCTGGGAGAGGTATTTGTTTGAGGAATTCATTGAGCGTCAACTCAACGAGTTCAATGGCTTGTGACAAGGAGGTCATACGGTGCCCGAGTACGAGGCCCATTTTATGGAGATGCTTCGGTATGCTTCACACCTAAATACATGTACGTCACAACCTTAGGGTCTTATGACGTCGTGATCAGTATGGACTGGTTGGAATCGTATGATGCGATACTCGATTATAAGACGAAATGGTTGAGCTTGGTCATTGATGAGGGACAAAGACGCGTGATTCTAGGTTGGAACCAGGGAGTCTCCCTGAGGTTCATCTCTTCCTTGTAGCTACGGAAGGACATGCGTAACGGATGTAAGATTTATGAGATTCTTGTGTTAAACGAGAAGGGAGTAGTAGAACGTATAGAACACCTTTCGGTGGTGAGAGAGTTTTCAGACATCTTCCTTGAGGAGTTACTTGGGATGCCTCCAGAGAGGGAATTGGAATTTACCATATACCTAAAACCGAGGACTGAACTAGTATTAAGAATGGCTTATCGAATGTCGACCCTAGAGTTACAGGAGTTGAAAATGAAACTAAAGGAGTTGTTGGACCTAGGAATTATATGTCCAAGTGTGTCATCATGGGGTGCACCTGTCATTTTCATATGGAAGAAGGATGGTTCGTGGAGACTCGACATTGACTATCATCAATTGAACAAGGCAACGATCAAGAATCAGTATCCATTGCCAAGGATTGATGATATTTTCATCAGATGAAAGGCGCGATGGTGTTTTCAAAGAATGAATTGAGATCAGGGCATCACCAGTTATGAATCAAAGAGGATGAAATCCCTAAGACCACCTTTAAGACGAGGTTTGGACATTGTGAGTTTATTTTTTTATCGTTTGGACTGACGAACGCCCCAAGGGTATTTATGAGTTTGATGAACGGGGTGTTCCGTTCCGCGAGTACTTGGACAAGTTAGTCCAAGTATTCATTGACAATATTTTGATTTACTCTTGGAAGATGGAGGAGCATGATGAGCACTTGCGCTTTGTACTACAGTGTTTGCGAGAGAACAAATTGTATGGGAAATCATCTAAATTCTCATTTTATCAATCGAAGATTCACTACTTAGGGTATGTCATCTCCGACGAAGGTATCATCGTGGATCCAACAAAGGTCGAGGCTATTATGCAATGGTCTGCACCGACAAATGTCTCGAAAGTGCATAGCTTCATGGGTTTAGCGGAATACTATCAATGGTTCGTCGAGGGTTTTTCAAAGATAGCAAATGTGATTATGGAATTGCAGAAGAAGAACAAGAAGTTTTTTTGGACTGAGAAATGCGCGGAGGCATTTCAGAGGCTCAAGGAGTTGTTGACGACATCACCGATACTAAAGGTCCCTGACATGGACATAGACTTCTTGGTATGCACTGACACATCCAAGGAAGGCTTAGGTGGAGTCTTGATGAAAGATGGTCGAGTGATCGCTTACATCTCGAGAAAGTTGAGAAGGCATGAGGAGAACTATGTGATGCACGATTTGGAGTTGTTAGCCATTGTTTATTCCTTGAGAGTTTGGAGACACTACCTTATTGGACGTAAATTCGAACTAAAAATGGACCACTGTGGTCTACAACACATCTTTACGTAAAGTGACTTGAACGTGCGACAACGGTGTTGGTCGGCATTGCTTAGCGAGTATGATTTCAAGATTACTCACATAAAAGGGACAATGAACAGAGTGGAGAATGCATTGAGTCAGAGACCACACATATTTTCAGTGATGCCTCTTCAAACGAATATACACGAAAAGATTTTGACTTTACAACACAACAATGACTGGTACAAAGAGGCCAAGGATTTTATCAGACAAAACACAATGATGGTACCAAGATTTGAAGGATTTACGTTGGACGACGATGAATTATTGAGATTTAAAAATCAAATTTACATACCACCGAACGACGAGTTGAGGAGTTTGATCCTAAACGAGGCTCATAGAGAAGTGTACATGGCTCACCCGGGAGTCACGAAGATGAGGGCAAACCTTAAACCCTTATTCTTCTGGAAAGGAATGAAGGTAGACATAGTCAACTACGTCGGAATATGTCTAGAATGTTAGCAGGTGAAGGTTGAACATAGACATCCAACAGGATTACTACAACCACACGCTATTCTGGAATCGAAATGGGAGGTCATTTCCATGGATTTCATTATTGTATTTCCACTTACGGCAAGGAGACACGACTCAATTTTTTTGGTAGTCGACACTCTGACGAAGAGTGCTCATTTCATTCCTGTATGTACGACGTATTAGGAACCTGACATAGCTAGATTTTTCATCAGTGATATTGTGAAGTTGCATGGTGTTCCTAAGAGGATTATATCTGATCAAGGATCGGTGTTTACTGGACGATTTTGGACTAGTTTCCAAGAGGCCTTGGGAACCCCACTTAAATTTAGTATTGTGTATCACCCGAAGACAGATAGGCAGACCGAAAGAACAAACCAAATCTTGGAGGACATGTTGCGTATGTACGTGATGGACCAACATAAGCGTTGGGAATAAATCTTTCCACTAGTAGAATTTTCATATAACAATAGTTATCAAAGCATCATTAAGATGACGCATTTTGAGTTTCTTTACGGGTGACCATTTCAGACGCCTTTGAGTCGGGATGGGCTTGAGAATAGGGTCCTGGTGGGGCCAAAAGCGATCCAAGAAATGGAAGATTAAATGAAAACAATAAGACAAAGGATCAAATAAGCACAGGATCGACAGAAGAGTTATGCCAATGCACACTGTGTCGACCGTAGTTACGAAGTTGGCGATCGAGTCTTCTTGTGGGTGAAATCGCATAAGATTTCGATCAAGTTTGGAAAGGGTGATAAAATATCTCCTAGGTTCATGGTACCTTTCAAGATTATGGAAAAGAAGGGGCCCGTGGCCTTTCGACTAGCATTTCCTGATTCTTTGAGGTGTATGCACGATGTTTTGCACGTATCTGTTTTGATACATTATATTAGTGATCCCACACATGTTATTGACATGAGTTCCTTGCAGGTATATGACAAGGGTGCGCTCATGGTGGATCCAATCCACATCCTGGACCATCGCCTTCGACAAATATGATGTCGAACAATAGATTAGGTCAAGGTCTAGTGGGACAAATCTAGTCCGCGCTCAGCAACCTGGGAGGATGCATATGATATGCGTCAGTAGTTTCCATTTTTGTTTGATAGATAGACTTATGATATTGTGATACAATTTATTTCATCACCTATATACTATGAAACTTCAAGATGAAGTTTAAACCAAGAGGGGGTGTATGTAACATCATGATCTTGCGTGCACTGAGCGAACTTATTCTTGAGGACACTTGCTTGCAAGTGATCCAGATTATTATACTATTGGTCGTTTGATTATGATTATGAGATATTAAGGATTTGATGATATATCATTTTGTTGGATTTACATAGACAAGTGCTATTGACGAGGTTTTCCTGAGTGTGCAGGACTTTGGACATTGAGGATGCAGAGGCATCGATGAAACCCCTTGGACTCTGGATCTAGTTAGGGAGTGGACTGTTGGGTTTGAATGTTGTTGATGTGAAATATGTACATATGATGTTATGATTATTGATTATTATTGTTGAAATGATTCATTGATGGATGTAGGCTGACGATAGCTTGTCTACTAGACTCACATGCGGAGAAGAGGGGTCACACATGACAACCAAAGACTTCGAGGGAGAGGTGTGGGAGCGGCCCTGCCACAGCCTACTAGCACTCCCGTCATGTCTCAAACTATAGGTTAATGATTACCTAGTTCGAGAAGACCCACGATGTCATGAGGGAAGACTACAATAGTCGCTCATGATGATTCTAAGGGGTGTGCAATAAGGCAGGGGCCTTATTCCTTAGAGGCCCTTAGTCTCCCATAAGATCACCTAGCAAAGTATTGACTCCAGGCATTTTTTACGTCTACCAAAGTCAGTAAAGAGGTGAGTGGCACCCTTAGAGCACGTAGTGCGTCCTAAAGAGTACGTCATGCAAGGAAACCGGAAAGAGGTGAGTGGTACCCTTGGAGCACTATAATTCATCCTAAAGGGCACGTTGTGCAAGGAAAATGAAAAGAGGCGAGTGGCACCCTTGGAGCACGTAGTGTGTCCTGAAGGGAACGTTGTGCAAGGAAAAAGGAAAGAGTCAAGTGGAACCCTTGGAGCACGTAGTGCGCCCTAAAGGGCACGTCGCACAATGAAAATGGAAAGAGGCGAGTGGCACCCTTGGAGCACCTAGTGCGTCTTGAAGGGCATGTCGCGATTTTAACTGGTAAGTGAATAAACCTAGTTGGCCCTAAAATGAATGATGTGATAAGTAAGATTTAAAAACAATTTTTCCCTAATGCCATTGTCGCCCGACCTAGTGAAATTAAACCTAGGTATAAATAGAACATGTGGTAAAAAAAAAAAAAAAAAAAACATGTAACAAGAAGGGGGGTAAGAAATTCAAATTTATTTATTAAAGTCAAAATTATAATGGAGGATAAAAAATTTAAAAAGGGAAACGGTTGTTCTTATCTACGTTTACTAATTTAATTTTTAGTTAAAAAGAAAAGAGGGTGAATGGTTGTTTTATCTACACTTGCTAAATTAATTTTTAATTAAAGAAGAAAAAGGGTAAATGGTTGTTTCAGTTACACTTGCTAATTTGATTTTTAGTGAAAGGGGAAAAAGAGGGAAACTTAAAATAAATAGGAAACTTAAAGAAAAAGGGGAAACTTAATAAAAGGGGAAGCATAAAGAAAAAATTGAATGTCTAACTTAGTAAGGAATCTTGCCTTGGGAACTTGCTATTTATGAACTCAAATAGGAATTAAGGCATAAGTCATTTAAGATTTGTAAGGGAATATTGGGACACCAAGGAGCATTTTTAGGAATGCTTTTAGGTGGGTGAGGGAAATAGGAATAATTAATTATTTAATAAAATTAACTTTCTAGTGCAACTAGGGGATTGGGCGACATGTGTAAGGGGGAGGTTTTTCGAAATTAATTAATGGAAAAAGGAATTTAATGAGAATTTGGAAAAATAATTACTTAAAAAACTCTATAAAAAGGAGAGAGGAGGAGGAGTATGGAGCTAATATTTTTGTGTAACGTTATGCTGTTGAATTTTTATCTTGACTGAACTTTCTCTTGTGGGAGTTGGGATACCCAGCTCGAGTAACGAGTGGTAGCTCGACCTTGCGAGGCGAGCTGAGTGCTATAAGTTCTCTGGTATTGTGTGTGTGGCCCCTTTGCGGCTTGGGGGATCAAGGGGAAGAAGAGTACCCCTAGCATTGGCTGGGAGGTACCGGTGAGGTCACATCGGTTGGCAAGTGAGAGATGGACGAAGCGCATGTGGGACAACAACTACAGAGCATTCACGTTTGGCTAAGATACGCCTGTTAAAGTTGTTACTTGCAATGAAATTTAATTTACACATGTTAATTTTTGTGCTTGGTTGAATATTTCATTGCCATGAGATTTCTTGCACCTTCTTTCATACGGTATTTGTAATCCCCTTGCTTGTTGTTTTCTGAATTAATTTCCCTTGGCGAACCAAACTTCTGATTGCAATGACTTCTCTGCGTTTGTTTTTATTGATTATTATGAAAAATAATTTGTGTTTTTATCTTATGTCCCTTATCCATTTAGTTATTAATCTGTGCCTGAGCAGTCGGGCAGGAGCTGAATCGATGGTCGTAACTCCGGTGTTTAAATACCTATAGATTCAAATGCCCTGCTTTCCTGTGAATGGATAATAAGTGAAGGATAAATTTCTCCCAGCTATCTATCCCTTAAATTTCTCCCAACTATCTATCCCTTACTTATCTCTGCATTTTTATTTTTTGATTGATCTCTAATCCTTGCGCTCTCCTCGTGGATGAGTATCCCTATGTTTTTCTCTTATGATTAAACTCTACGTCTTCATTGATTAAACTTTGATTACACTCTGCGTTTTATTTGTTTAAACTCTAATAAATCTCTGTGCTTGAATGGTAATATCTACGTTTTCTTGTGATTGATTACATCTGCTTTTTCTAAATGATTAATCCTTGCATATTTTTGGTCAATGAATGTCTATACATCTTGGATGACTCAATTCTAAATGAGTAATCTTTGTGTTCCTCTTTTGAATGATTATCATTGCTTTTTATGTGAGACTGCGTTTTTTTTACTATGTGACTGTGTTTTATCCATATGATGGACAACGTGGTGATGGCTTATCACTTTAAACTGTATATCATATAGTTTGGACAACGATACACCCAACGATACACATTGATATATACAATGATATATTGGGACATCGATTTAATATATAAATCCTTTTACACAGCATCTTCTTGGCTTGTTACACAGCTCTCAAACCATTCTTTCCTAGGCATAATACACATAATTTAACTCCACGAATCTATTAGCATACTACACCGCATTTATACAGTACCCACTCAGCGAATTGGGGGCTTGATCTCTGTGTTGTTGTGGAATGATTAATCTCCGCATTTAATTCATCTCTGCATGTAAGCAACCTCATCTTTGCATTTTTTGTTCTGGATAATCCATGTGTCCTCCCCAGAAATAAACTCTGCAATGATACATTTAATTGATAGCAAAATCTTATGCGGATAGACAACATTATCATAGATGTAAAGGACAACGATTTAATAGACTACGTTTTCAGCACATATTTGAACTGTGTTTCAGCATATATAAATACTGTGTTTTCAGTATATATTTAGACTGTGTTTTCATCATGTATTTGACAACAAGTACTTCATCATATAGACTTTGTTTTTACCTTTGATAGTGATTTATATAGATAGAGATAATGTTATTCCTTGCTAAAAGACAACGTTGTTATAATTACTAGACATAGTTTTATATAAATGTGTGACAGAGATATGAAAATAGTGATTTAGTGACAGCGTAAGTGTATATAGATGACAACGACTTCATATATAATAGATAACAAGTTTATATATAAAGGACATCAGTTATATGTTTAAGAAGTGATTTTATTGGACAAATATTTCTTTAGATAGAGATTCGACAGCCACCTAATGTATTCAATAGGCAGCGAAATTATCTGTTAGATATTGATGCCCTTAAATGTACAGTTATGAAAGACATCGTTGCATGTGAATGTCAACGTTTTGTAGGTGAATGGAAGTATTTATTATGGGATCGACAGTGTGGTGGTTACTGTTGTGTTGACTGCGTTCTCATCCAATATATATTTAGAAAACTATTTGTTTATTTTACAGACAGTAATTGTTATAGACAACAATATTATTTTTCATATTTTATCTTTACACAACGATATCATACCCTTTTTGACAGCAATGGGATGGTTGACAACGACCTTGTAATAGATATAGTAACGCAATTCAATAGACCCCAGGCAAATCCTAAATATACAATGATATTATTTATTAAACAATGTTTTCATATGTCTGTGTTTGATAGGTTTTAATGGATAGCAATTTTTGGTTATGTATTAATGGATAGAGTTTTCTGACATGATTTATGGATAGCATTTTGTTTTCTGACATGATTTATGAATAGCGTTTTATTTTCTGATATGATTTATGGATAGTGTTTTGTTTTGATATGTATTAATGGACAACGATCTTGTATTTATATCGGCAACAATTATGTGTGTGTGTGTGTGTGTGTGTGTGTGTGTGTGTGTGTGTGCAAACAATAGATCAATTGTTTTATTTCATTATATAGAGATTATTCATTTAACCATCTTACATATCAGTCTTTTGACTTCTGCCACAATAGATTAAATGTTGCAATGGTAATAGAATAATGGTTTAATTGCTTGGGTAATGTATTACTGGATTAATTGTAATGATAATAGTTTACTCCTTCTCACTTAGACATAATGATTAACAATTATTGATTTATGGTTTATTGGCGTAATAGTTTAATATGTTGTGCAATTTAATTTGAGTGATGTCATCTTGCATCTTGTCAACTTGTTGTTTGGGTGCGCGAGTATACTCTTCTTGTCAGTTAATTCGGTCTCCTAGCACATTGTATTTTTCTTGGGTTATTGGTCTAGATATGTTATCTTGCGCCAGGGTTGTTTTCATGCCTATTGCCTGGTGATGGCATAATTCCTGATGAGGGGATCATTGCGTGCCCTGATGGATAGAGGCAAATGATAACCTGGCCAAAGTTTGTGCTTCCCAATATGGGTGTTTGTTCGTTGTAATTGATGTTGGTACTTGGTTTTGTAAATACTTAATGTGTTTGGTTTTGCGCGACGTAGAGGCTTCTAGTTACTGGTCATCGAGGCCATTGTGTCGGGATTGTGGAAGTTGTTCTTTATCGTGTAGGCGTTGTCTTGCTTGTGTTGGGATAGTAGTCATTTTTATCTGTCTATTGATTATGTTTCGTCTAGTAGCATGATGTACTAGTATGTTGGGTCGTTGTTTTCTGTTTCCTGAATGCGTAAGTTGTGTTCGTTGTCAAGTGGTGTTGATTAATTGTTGTTGTTGATTTCCTTCCTGATTAAAACTAAAAAAAAATTGCACTTCCTTGCGTCGCACGTGGTCGTAATGACGGGGGTCTTTACATAGATCCTTCCCTTTTAGATACCATAATCCAAACTCTTATGTACCTTTGAGATTTCTAAATATCCTCATTACTGCCATAACATGTGATTCCTTTGGTGTTGCTTGAAACCTTGCAACCTATCCAACTACCTGCATCACATTTGGTCTAGAAGTTGTCACATAGAGTAAACTACCAATCATTGATCTATATTGTCTTTGATCCACATCCTTAGAATAATCATCCTTAATTAACTTCCAATTGGTCTAAATAGGAGTACTGACTAGTTTGAAATCTTCCATCTCAAACTTCTTAATCATTTCTCTGATGTACTTGGTCTGAGAGATGAAAATAAATTTTTCACACTGACATATTTGCAGTCCCAAAAATAAGATTAATTCACCAAGCAAGGACATCTCAAACTCATTCTTCATGTATTTGGAAAACGTTTGACTCATCCTGTCATCGTCACTTGCGAAGATAATGTCATCTACATAGACTTCAATAATAAATATATTGTCTCGATCCACCTTTATGTAGAGATTGTTTTCTACATTTCCTTCATGAAACCTTGTTGTTGTAAGTATATTTCCAGCCTTGAATACCATGCCCTAGGGGCTTGTTTGAGACCATATAAGTCCTTCTTCAACCTAAAAACATAAATTTTTTTCTCTGACAACTAAAATCCTTATGGCTGCTCGATGTAGACTTCTTCCTCTAGATATCTGTTTAGGAATGTTGATTTTACATCCATCTGGTACACCTTGATATTCTTGGAACATGCATAAGCTAGAATTAACCTAATTGATTCCATTCTGGAAACTGGGGAAAACATCTCTTCAAAATATATACCTTCAACCTGAGCATATCCTTTGCATACCAACCTTTCTTTGTTCTTGAAGACCCACTTTGTATCAATTACATTCTTTTTCTTCGTCCTTGGAACCAGTTCCCAAGTGTCATTCTTTTCTATCTGGTCTAAATCTTCATCCATAGCTTTGATCGAGAATTCATCCTTGTTGGATTCTTCAAAAGTGCTCAGCTGAATAGTAGATAGTAGTGCTAGATGTTGTTATTCTGGAGAGCGGATTCTTCTTCTAGTTTCAACCTCTACATATTTAGCCCTAATAATATGTTCTAATAGATAATTTTTCTTCACTCATATGTTGGGTGTCTTTGGAGGTACTTGAATATATTTTTATTCTTTCTCTACTTTTGGCTGCTCTTCTTCTTAATCTGATTCCTCATCTTCTTCTTCTTCTTTAAAATCTTCTTCATGATCATGTTCCACTAAATATTTTCTACTTTATTTTATCTCTTGTCCCTCTGTCTCATCAATTGACACATTGATGCTTTCTACTATTCTCTTGAGTCTTAGATTGAATCATTTGTATTCTTTCCTTTTTCTTGAGTACCCAACCAGTATGCCTTTATCAACTCAAGAATCAAATTCTCCAATTCTGCCATCTTCTCTTTTGATGTAGCATTTGCTTCTGAATACTCTGAAGTTCTTCACATTTGTTGTTATTCCTTTTCATAGATCGTATGGAGTATTATCACTGTTATTTTTTAGCATCCCTTTGTTCATGATGTGAATTTTTGTATGTATTGCTTGTACCCAAAATATATTTATTAACTTGGAATCCATTAACATGGTTCTGGCCATTTCCTATACTATTTTTTTCTTCCTTTCAACAACTCAATTTTGCTGAGGTTCCATGGCTACTAAGAATTGTCGCTTTATCCCATGCTCACTACAGAATTTCATGAATTCCTTTGATGTAAATTATCCTCGATTGTCTGATCTCAAACACTTGATTTTCAACTTTCTCTCAGTTTCAACCATCTCTTTGTATGTCTCTGTGTTTTTTAATGTCTCTAACTTCTTATTTAGAAAGAAAACTTCAATCATTATTGTGTAGTCATCAAACAATAGCATGAAATATTGTTCACTTTTCAATCCCTTCATTCTTGTCCAACTAGATTAGTATGTACAATATCCAGTGGTTTTGTTGTGGAATACTCCTTTGAATTGAACTTTGTCTTGGTCTATTTTCCCTGTAGAAAATGCTTGCATAGAATATTTGTTGGCTTTGAGATCTCGATCATTTCTTTTACTTCTTCCTTTTTCTGACTTTGACAAGATTATCAAAACTTATGTGACCCATTCTTTTGTGCCAAAGCCAAAATTCATCGTCATTTCCTAAGCAACATATTTCCTTTCCTATTTCATTTAGAACATATATGTTGATTGGCGTTCTTATAGTTGTAGCCACCAACTTGTCTGATTCTACTTTCCTTATCTCGTACTTATTTGAGTCAAACACAATTATGTGTCCTTGATCACACATTTTACTTACACTTAGCATATTGTGTTTCATGTCTTCGACCAGTAAAACATTTTTTTTCGTGGAATCCTTACTTCCGAGATTGATTGTGCCTTTTCCAATAATTTTGGCCGAGTTGCCATTCCCAAATGAAACCGATCCATCTCTTTCCTTCTTCAATGTAATAAATCTATATTTATCACCTTCCATATGCTTTGAGCATCCACTATCAACATACCATCCACGATTTTTATGTTGAGCTTGTAGATAAAGATTGCATTATTCATTTTTTAATTGATCTTGCATCATTATCAATATCCTTTCTAGTTCCTCCTTATGATTGTTGATATTCTAGTTTGGTTCCCTTGGAGGAACAATAATTCTACAATATTTAGCCATATGTCCAAATTTGTTGCACTTGTAGCAATCTACCTCATCACTCAATGATCCAAATTTGTTGTACCTTATATTTTGTGCTTCATGAGATATTCTTCGATAACTATTTCTTGTATATCCCTCATCGTTGCTTCTATTCTTGGTATTGGCTCTGCAATTCACGGTTTTGTGCCCAAAATTATAACATGAATAACATGAACCAAGAAAGATAGTTTGATACCTCGGAGTGGATGCTCTTCTAAATCCTTCTTCTTCTTGAGGTATTTATATAGATGGTTGTTGTTGATACTGACTTATGAATCTTCTAGGTGTTGCAGTGTCTATGTAATATTCCTCTTGAGTCTTTCTGTCTTCTTCTTTCTGAGAGGGACCTATGATGGCTTATTCATATCTTCTTGGTTCTACTTCTTACTTTGTCGTTTTGGATCTTGAACCTTTCCTTGTCTATGTCTGATTGTATCCTAATCTAGATATGTCATAGTAATGTCTTTGACTGTTAATGATATTATCCAATATCCTAGTGTTGTTTTGCTTCATGTTCTTCTTTTGAATATCTTTTCTTAGAGTGACTATCTCTGCTTCCAAGACTTCAATGATATTGTCTCTTTTTTCTAACTTCCACCTGAGTGCTTCTTTAATTTTCTTTTCTTCTTCTGCCTAGATTTTTAGCTTCATGATTGTCTGCTCGACTTCTTTGGAGTTATGAGATTCTTATTTCTTCGTTATTTCTTCCTAGAGTGACTTTTTTTTCTTCTTTTCCTTCTTTAGATATTTTATGGCACATATCAATTCTTCCCTGTAATCGACTTCTACATTGTAATGATCCCCAAAATTACAAAATAAAAATAAAAAAACTTTTTCTTAGGGACATTAAAATTACACTCTCTTCGGTCAACTTATTTCGAAGGTCTCAAGGTTATCATAAATAAATAGGTGTTGATACTATCAACTCCCATAAGGGCTATGTTTACCACTGTTGTCGATACAACTACCTTTCTTTGTAAGAGATTTTATTCTTTGATTATCTCGGGTTGTCTAGAAACCACATATATAATGGATACAGGGCTAAATTCACTATATAATCTAGTTCCTCATTTACTAACATTTCTAATGTTAGTAAAAGGGTTAAAGACTAGTCCCTAGACATAACTTCTAAAGTTGTAAAATGTTAAACATTAAAGGTATTCCAAACCTCTCCAAACATAACATTATCGTTGATTATAACATAAGAGAACCTATACGAGAGGTATTGGGTTCTAAAAGGAACTACACCTTTCTCGTATTAAAGGTCACAAGTTTTAAATTAATGAAGGACTTTAAATTTTTGTTAGCTTGCTTGAGCAATAAACTCTGTGTCAAACAGGTCGCGATTAACCTTATGCTACCATTACCCCAGACTTAAAGTGGGTTGATGGTTGGCATCGTGGAAGGGTTCAAGCATACCAGTCCTCCTTTCTGAATGCGTTAAAGTTAACAAACCAGGTGGTCTCACCTCAACTGACGAGAAGTTGGACTTATCGACTATACTAGAAAGGCCCCTAGCTGAGTCATCTCCCTCGCGCAGACTTGGTGTAAAGTCGATTGAGGTACTTGTCAGATCCCGAGTTAAAGCCCCTGTCCAGCCTAATAATGGCAATATGCCAGGGTGCCTTCCGAGGTTTATTAATCGATTATTGTGTCCAACGTAAAACCTTCCACCTCACCTTGTTCACATGGTAAGGTACTATTGCGTACTACCACCATTACTCTACTTTTGCGAAGGGTAGGTAGGTGATTAATGTTCATCTCTCGCTTGTGTCTAGGTATTTGCAAAAAGAAACGTTTTAGCGCTAACCTTGTGGTAGCTTAGCTCTGTAAGTGGTTGGTAGTTTGGGTGGAAGCGACCTGGGTGGAGACTATGGAGGCGTTCATCCCTCGAGTGTTCCCTGCATACGATAAGCCAAAGACTTTGTATTGTTTTGCCTTTGAACCCGGGACTCTTGAATGTTGAAATACATGTTGTGGTCACCATCTACTCCTCTTAACTCTGTTGGTTTTGATATCCTCTGGTTTGAGTTGAGGATTTATCGGTTTGTTGGGTTGTTGTAGATCCCCTATTCTATATTGGGTTCTATTAATTTCCTATTACTTTGTGATAGGTATATTTTCTTCTATGAACACTCGTAGAAGGCTCTGGACTATAAGGGATCCCGAAGGAGACAGGAGAGTCACAAGAATACGAGTTAGTTCTTCTAGTTCATAGGTAAGTTCTATGCATTTCCAGTCCTCGTAATGTATGTCTAATCTCAGTATAACTTGATAAGAGACTAAACATTCCAGGTTATGTTTTCGGGGTTTAAAGATTCGAAGGGTTTGTTGCCCCTCTTGTTATAAGACTGTATATAAATATGGATATATTTACAAGGAAATCACGGAGATCCCAAAAGTAATAATAGGTCTCACTATATTTTATACCGCCTAGATGCTTGCATATTAATTCGAGGTGTCTTCGGCATATTTACCGTCGAGTAAATCCTATGGTTAAATTATTTCTTGTTTTCTACTGTGATTCGTATATCCGCCACCATATCCTATGTGTATAAACTATTCATCATTATTTTCGATGTTATTGTGTAATACATCCCCTGGGTTCGCAAGGAGTCGGGGATGGCAAAAATCTTCGAACTAACAACTCTTAAATCTGAGAGGAAGAACATACTCCCTCAACTTCTGTGATTATTTCGCCTATGAAATTATTTCCATTTAGGGATTTTATTCCAAGCGCTCGGCTATAGAATTATGTATTTAGAACTATCTATTCACATTACTTCAACGAAAAGGGTAAAAAAAACGAATTATTCAATTTATGGTACTTATCTCAGTGGTTCATGTATCATACTGTATGAAATTATCATTCTACTTGTTTGCAGTTCTGTTCTATTAGTTGTTCTTATTCGATTAAGATTTTCTCGGTTGTAATCAATAATGATGGGCCCTTGTTTTTCCTGCGAGGGGTACCCATCAACCTTCTTTGGTTCCATTTCCCTTTTCGAATCTGGATCGATTTGTTCAATGGAGCCGATGGAAAAAGTTCCATGCCAATCACAAGCTAAGTAATAATTCATGTATTAAATCTTCAGTATTTAATTTTGTGGATTCTCTCTGCGCATGATTTATTTTCTCATGATTAAATTTCGCTACTTTCTGGTTTTCAAAATATAATGTCATTTTTATTTAACTTTTGTTCTCTCTAAATCCCACTGCTGATTCTTGTGATCCATTTTAGGATTCGGATGTTTCGTGTTCAATGGACTCGGATTATTGCCGGACTCGAAAAGGTGTTCGAGTTCCGAAAACCAGACTTAAAAGTTAGTCTCTAAGTTATGTTTGCTATTGTACAGAATTTCACAGTAAGGTTTTGTCGTTACCAAGCTTCCCAGGGTAGCCGACTTGCTTGTAATTTAAATCCTAAATTAGAAAAACAGAAGGGGAAGAAACCCCATATTGAAATGAATTTCACTCTACCAAGATTTATGCTCTAGAGAGTTTAAGGACTCGTTCTAGGCATTTTGTCATCTTTATACATTCTATTTTTTTTAGGTTATTACGAGGAGAACAGTTGTAACTCTCTTCTATATTAATATAGTTATTTTTCATGGGAACTTTTCTGTAATGACCAACAATTATCCTCTGTGTATTAGATATTTGTAGTTATAGTTCGGTGCAGAAATAAATGAATATAATATTCCTAAATTTGTTTCCAGAATTCTCTAAATGTTTACACATATTGAAATCTCATTATAGATGT
Organism: Picea mariana; assembly: GCA_032191745.1. NCBI lineage: Eukaryota > Viridiplantae > Streptophyta > Pinopsida > Pinales > Pinaceae > Picea > Picea mariana. Next base: position 86,981 of record JASDQU010102308.1, on the reverse strand, counting down.
TGAGTACTTAAAGGTGTATGACCATATGATTATCTTATGACCAGTAGAACGTTCCAGGATTCGAAATTCCAGGATGTGSATAATTAATTTTTATTTCTTCAAGTAAAATGGGGTTGTTCTTGGTACAAATAACACACAGTAGTCTGGTAACACCGTTTAATGTTCGGATCTGGCTTTATTTCCACTAGAACTATAACACATCACTTTATAATTTCATAAATTAATATATTTCTTATGTTATTACAACATAGAACCTACATAAGTCCATATAGATACATTTMTGTAGAATACTAGGTCGTCCCTATAGTGAATAGTATACTACGCTCGAGTAACTACAGTCTTTTAATCGAATCAAATTATTTCTACTCCAATTAATCTACAACAACTCTGTAATTCTATCTAATACATATGATAGTAAGATAATCGTCCACAATAGTAACTGGATACAATCATTTCAATGGTACATTCATGAAAAGAGGAGAGTAGAGAGACATATTTGAATTAGTCCATGGGAAAACAAAGGGAACAACCAYGTTCCTCCCAACCATTAGAACAGGGCAGCCAATGCTTACCCAATTCACCCCCTAGCCTGACCATGAATCCATGAGGGAAAACTTGAAATCTCCTCTTCAACACTGTCTTCCTCTATCAGTAGTCTTTTCCTTGCCTCACACTCAGTAATCGGTGTTCATAACAGCAAGTACACAGTGGAATTTTTTTCCCAGCATACTAGACAACATATTGCCTCCTCACATATGTTATTTATCAAAACAATCCCCCTTATTGCCTAGGTCTTTTTCCCTCTCTTGGGAATTTTCGCAGCTTTCTAAATTCCTAATTTTCAAGGGCTGCCAATGGCCAAATCCCTGATTTTCCACATGTAAAAATCAACCCTGAGGTAGTTCCAACATGTTCCCCTGTCATGGAGTCATGGTCAGCTGATTTTAACATGGTTGTTTCATTTGTCCTCTTGCAGTAAATATAAAATATTATGTTTTCATACAAGTGTCATAATCAAATAGTTAGTTGGGTCAAATCAGAATCTCTGCCCAACAGTCATAATAATTAATTACAATTTTCCAAATTCGAAATTTGGAATTTCCATAAATGGCAAAAATTTTCCAAATTCGAATTTACCAAGAACGGAATAGTTTTCTAACAATTTTTTTGAATTTTGAAAAATACTTTATTTTTGGGGATGTTACATCTTTTCCCCCTTCAATAAAACATTGTCCTCAGTGTTTGTTCCTTTCTTGGAACAGGATTGGATGAGATTTCCTCAAATCTCCCTCCAACTCCCAAGTGGCCTCCTCGGGGCTAAAGTGCTTCCATTGCACCTTTACCTGAGTGACGGCTCTGTTCCGAAGTGCTATTTCTCTACGGTCCATAATGCGTAGGGGTTCTGCCTGGAACTTGCCTTCTGGTTCCACCTGTACCAAGTTCCAATCATTCATATGAGTAGGGTCATGGACATACTTTTTTAACAAGGAAACATGAAATACATTATGAATTCTTAGATTAACTAGAAGTGCAAGTTGGTATGCTATGGGTCCAATTCGAGCTAGTATCTCAAAGGTCCCACAAAACCTGGGTGCCAACTTGGCACAATTCCTGAGTTTAGTGAACTCTTCCGGGCTTTGAATTTTAAGTAAATTTGATCTCCCACTTGAAATTCCAAGTGTCTTCTTTTTTGGTCCGCATAACTTTTATGTCTGTCCTGTGCCTCTTTTAAGTTCTGTTGCACCTTTCTTACCGTACTTTCCATTTCTTGGAGCATTTCTGGTCCAACCATGAGTCTGTCAACCAGGTCGTCCCGGCTAATTGGTGTCGTACACTTTCTGTCGTACAATACCTCGAAGGGGCTCAATTTAGTCGAAGTTTGGTACACATTGTTATATGTGAATTCTACCAAGTACAGGTAGTCTTCCCACTTACTCGGTTTTGTTCTTACGTACATGCAGAGCATATCTTCTACGATCCGATTTGTTCATTTGGTCTGTCCATCCATTTGTGGATGGTAACTCGTGCTGAAATTTGAATTAGTGTTTATCCCTGCAAACAATTCTTTCCAAAAGGTGGACATAAATTTTACGTCTCTATCGGAGATCACCATTTTAGGAATAACTTGCAGTCTAAAAATTTCTTTCATAAATATTTCAGCGATGTTTATATCTTTAAAAGTAGATTTCATAGAAATAAAGTGTGCAGACTTACTGAGTTTATTGATTACAACCATAATAGAATCATTTTGCTTCTAAGTTTTAGGCAAACCTGTTATAAAGTCCAGTGATATGGTCTCCCATTTCCATTCTGGCACTGGTAATGGTTGTAATAGGCCAGCTGGATGCCAGTGTTCGGCCTTAATCTGCTGACAATCTTGGCACTTAGCCAAGTATTTTGTTGTTTTGCCCTTCATATTAGGCCAGAAAAATAGTTTTCTAAGTGTTGTTATCGTTTTCTGGTATCCTGGATGGCCAGAATACAGTTTCTTATGCACTTCATCCAAGACTATTAACTTTAACTCTGTTGAATCTGGTATGTAAATTTTGTTTTTAAATCATAATAGTCCTTTCTTGTTGATACTCATATCTAGTTTATCTGAGTTTGCAGTGTTATTTTATAATTTTGCCATTATCTTAGTGTAACTTTCATCGTTAATGCCTATCGTCCTTATTCTTTGTTCCAGATCACTTTCCGCCCTGCTAATATCTATCTCAAATAACCCATGGACTCTTCTGCTTAAAGTGTCTGCTACCTTATTCTCCTTACCTTTGATATGTCTGACCTCAAAGTCGAATTTGCTCAAGAAGGCTAGACATCTTGCTTTCCTTGCATTAAGATCTGGTTGGCTAAACAGATATTTCACCCCACTATTATCCATCAATAGTAGAAATTTTCTGTCCATTATGTAGTGTCGCCACATTTTAAGGCATGTATTACTGCTGCCAATTCTAAGTCATGAGTGACATAATTTCGCTCATGTTCTTTTAATTTTTGGGACTCATAACAAATCATGTGTCCTTCTTGCGTTAGGGCGCCACTTAGTCCTTCTTTACTTGCATCAACAAATACCGTAAAGTCTTTATCTGGGTCTGCTACTCTCAATACGGGTACAGCTGTCAATAATTCTTTCAACTTGTTAAAACTGTCGGCATTTTTGTGACTAGTTAAACTTGGTCCCTTTCTTTTGTAATGATGTCATAGGGTAGGCTATCTTGGAAATCCCTTCTATAAATCTACGATAATATCCGATGATTCCCATGAATGGTCGAATATCCGCTACATCCTTAGGTATCGGCCATTCCATGATAGCTCTTATTTTCTCAAGGTCTATGGCAATGCCTTCTGCTGAAATTACATGTCCTAGATACTGTATTTTATTTTGATAAAAGTCACACTTATCAAATTTGGTGTAAAGTTTGTGGTTCCTCAACATTTGCAGAACTATTCTTAAGTGTTCTTCATGTTCTTCCTCTATTTTAGAGTAGACCAGAATATCATCGATAAATACTAGTACAAATTTGTCCAAGTACTGACTGAAAATACTGTTCATCAGGCACATAAATGTGGCTGGTGCGTTAGTGAGTCTGAAAGGTATGACTATGAATTTGTAGTGTCCATATCTTGTTCAAAAAGTTGTTTTTATTATATCCTCATCCTTTATTCTTACTTGATGATAACCGAATCGTAAATCCAATTTCGGAAAGATCTTGGCCCCTCCTACTTGATTGAACATGTCATTTATCCTAGGTAAGGGGTACTTGTTCTTAATATTCATTCTATTCAATTGTCTATAATCGATACAAAGCCTTAGAGTACCATATTTCTTTTTTACAAAGAGGACTGGTGCCCCCCAATGGTGAAACACTCGGTCTGATATACTCTTTGTCCAATAATTCTTGTAATTGTATTTTTAATTTTGTCAATTCTGCTAGACTCATTCGGTAAGGTTCTTTTGAGATAGGGGTAGAACCAGTTAGCAGATCTATGGAGAAGTCTATATCCCTCCTAGGAGGTAATTCCAGTATCTCGTCCACAAACATGTCTCTGAATTCACGTAGGACAGCAAAATCTTCTAACTCTAGCGTATCTACCTTCTTTAACAGATTCGTTACTTGGATGGCATAAACTTGACATCCCTTTCTCATACATTTCTTGAGTTGCATTGCTGAAACTTGTCTAATTGATACATGTTTTGGTATGCCTTGTGTTGTTCTAGTAGTGCCATAATCGTCTTTATAGTTAAGTGTCTTTGTATAACAATCTAGCACTTCTTTGTGCTTTTCCAACCAATCCATTCCGATAATCATATCATAAGATCCTAATGGTAGGATGTTCAGATTTGTTCTTATGTTTTAACCATCTAAGCTGAACTCGAAATCAAAAATAAAGTCAACTACTTTCTTTTTTGTTCTAGTTGCTAATTGTACCAGCCATGGTTTTGCATGCTTCAGTTTCTTAAGTTTATTTGACTCTACTATATCAGGAGTAATATAACTTAACGTAGCTCCAGGGTCGATTAAAACATAAATTTGGGTGTTATTGATTTTACCTTCGATTTCTATCATTAAGGTACGAATCTTTCCCCATATTCCATTTTTATGTTATTCTTGCATATTTCTTAAAGGAACTTTCTACTTTCATGTACTCATACTGGTACACATGAGTAATATAGTAGTTGAAACTCCTCACAGTGGTTGCAATACCTCTTTGATACAACTCCAAGTGCATTCTTAATGTTGTGACTTCAGGTAACCATTGCAATTTTAGGTACAATCCAATTGTTGCAACTCCAAGCACACTCTTTGTGTTACAAATCGGAGTACACCATTGTTGTGACTCCAATTACAATCCCGCCAACACAATAGTCAATGTTGTAGGAGACAATTTGTAAATCGTCTTCACATAGAAAGGAGACATGAGGCAAGTATATGACTAAGAGAGTGATCAATTTTCCTACCGAGTTAGAACAAGCTCGATCTTCACCAAAGTTTGGAAAAATTAATGTAACCAGATGACCAGTCAAATTCTCATGGATTTCCATCCATCTCTTTGTATAATTTTAGACATTAATCATATTGTATAAGAACCTCAGCTTCCCCAGAAATGAGGTAGAGGAAATTATTCTAGCAGTCACATTTTTTTGTTGTTGTAACTTTCATACTTTTGTAATACAATTATGTTTGTTCTTCATGCTTGGGTTATGGTGTGGTAAATGATCTTGTTATTATGATTTCATAGCTCAATACCTTTCCTAAGGGGGTAGGGCCCCCTCCTCATTCAGTTAATACCTATATATTAGCGTAGCATTTAAATATTTCAATTCTATTTATTTTCTTCAATAATTATTTCATTTCTCAATTTGCTGCAATTCTAGATTTTGTAGAACAATAATTATAATTCATGTGTGGTTAGTATTCAATTTCCTATTCTTGGGAGTCCTGCAAATCTACACTGTAATTAACATAGACTCAATTTATATGATTTTTTAATCGTAGATGCTACTACATCTCTATCCACCAGAATTCTCCTCGATGTAATTTATGTCATGTTGGGACTCGCGTTGTTGCAACTCGCTCTGCTGCAACTCATGTTGTTGTGATTCATTTTTTGCCGCAACTCTGCTTGCAGTTGCACTTTAGCTTTTTTATTTTAATTTATCATAGATGTAGTCTTCAATAGTTTTGGATTGCTATTATATTGGATTGTCATTGAATGTGTGAACACACAATTGTTACAACAAAACATGATCTTCATTATGCTTAAGCAATTCACCGATAAATCATTGTATAGATTTCAATTCCTGCAAATGTGATTTCAATTCCTGCAAGTGTGATTTCAATTCCCGCAATTTTGATTTCAATTCCTGCAAGTGTGATTTGAGTTGCCGCACATGTGATTTCAGTTCCTGCAAGTGTGATTTAATTTTCACAAGTGTGATTTAAATTTCTGCAAGTGTGATTTACTTTCTGCAAACGTGGTTTCAATACCACAAGTGTGACTTCTCTTTCCTGCAAGAGTGATTTTTACTTTTTCTGCAACTCAGGAAATAGTCTAGTTTGGTGACTCAATTAGGTATCTTGAATCCTTGACTTGTGACATTAAAAGAACTACAACCCTCTATAAAAAAATAGCACTACACTTGCATATATGGTGCACGACATTTTGTGAGTAATATACTACCTCGGATTGATAATTATATGTACAACTCTTCGGTTGCTTGTTAATTAATTAGGAAATAATTAAAAAGTTTGTCAACAGGCAGAGAGAGAGAGAGAGAGAGAGAGAGTGAGTGAGAGAGAGGGAGAGAGTAGTGAGAGGAAGAGAGGAAGATTGAGGTTGGGAGGGAGAGCGAGGGGTGGAAAGAGAAAGAGAGAGAGAGAGAGAGAGAGAGAGAGAGAGAGAGAGAGAGAAATATTTTTTGTTAGTAATAATGTGCATGCATTATTGTTCCTAATAACATGCATTCTTTAGAAATGTGCACTCACTTTGGAATGCATGTGTGTTCTTTTCATTTCAAATTTTATCAAGTGGGAGTGAAAGCTATAATGTATGTGTTTGTTGTTTTGGTTGCCTCAAGATTAGGTTCGGGATGACAAACCTAGTGGTTTGGTCTACAAATACATGAAAACCTCCATTTTTATAAATACCAATCAATAACTCTAGTTTTTATGTTATTTTTTCATAGGCTACACAAATCCATTTTTTATTAAATTAAAGACATATAGAGTCGACTATGTAGATTCCAAATATATACGTTTTTATAAAAAATAATATTGTTTAATATTTTTAATATATTTTTGTCTTCACATATATAAAAATCCTAAAATACATACCTCTTTTATTTATTCTATAAGTTTTAGCTTAATCATTTTTAAAATAAGTTATATGTGGCACTATAAGAAATTGATATCTACAATCTAAAAAAAATGGTTTATAATGTTAAGATCCGCATAGAGTGCAGTAACACAAGGCTTTGTAATTTCAAGGACATAAATAGTTTAATGATTTTGAAAATATATAAAATTAATATCATGAATTTTGAATAAAATGCTCCACACTAGAAAAATGGGTTTTCTACAATTGTGAAATTTTTCTTAAGGAAATTCTATCATTAAGGTACTCAACACCTGCACTAACATACAACTATTAGAAAAAATCAAATTTCACATATTTATTCATAAAATCTATAAATAAAAATTATATATTTGGAAAGCTAATTCAATTTCCTACATTTCCTCTTTTACACCATATAGAAATTCATTTTAAAGTACCTCGAATAATTCCTCCAAGTTAACAAATTGCTATTTTTCTATGTTTGCATTGCCACTAACATGTCATGAGAGACCATCATTAGCTTGCACCTAACATATAGTCAATTGTGTCTAGCTCGAGTGGTTGAGAGGAGAATTTTTTATCCTCCTCATGCAATTTCAAATCCCACTTTATGACAAGTTTTCCCTTCATGGACCAATTAGGGCTAGCAAGGTATCAACAATATCATTTTTTCTTAAGTGCCCGTGCGTGCATGCATGTTTACACATACACACACCTAGGTTCAAATACCACTTATGACATTTTCTCCCTTTGTGGACCAATTAGAGCTAACAAAGTACCAACTATCTCATTCTCGCTTAAGTGTTTAAGGGTGGGACGAGATGTTGATTTTGCATGCGCATGCGTGTGTGTATGTGTGTTCTTATAATTCCAAGGAACAACTCAATCAATTAAAACATTAGCTCAAGGAATGTTGGTTGAGAAGAAGGCCACGGGTCACAGGTTCAAATCTAATTAATTCCTTCAAAGTTACTTGTTATTGTGGCTAATGGTTTAGTTTCCCTCCATCCAAATATTTTATGGAAGAGAGGGGGATCCCATGAGATATCCTTTGGAAAAATATATATGTGTTTCAAGTAAATAATCTCACCCCACCCTCCCACACTTAAACAAAGAACATGTGTGTAGGTACCAAGCAAACCCTCACAAAGCCCTCCCCCTTCGTCCTTCGTCTTTCTATATTGGAGGAAAATAATTGTAGCTACATAAGAAGCTTGTAACCCCAAAGGAAATTATGAGATTTGATCATGAGACCTTTGAGGGGAAAACGAGCATTTATCAATCTATCTAACCATTGGGAAATTTTTTTTTTCGTCAGAAATTTCCTTGGGAAAACCATTTAGACACTTCCTCATACTCTATGAATGGTGCCCAAGATAAATGTTGTTGGCGAACAACATGTACACCTAATGTGGATTCAACCTCTTGACCTCCTTACCCAATATAGCTTTGGCATGGAAAGTTAAACTACTTAATGTAACCCTAGAGTATTTTACATAGTTATATAAAAATTTCATAAATAAAATTTATATTTAAAAAAAAAACTAATTTAATTTTTTAATTTTATCATCTTACATCAAATTTAACTTCATTGTGGATATACATCAAATTATCTCTCCATGTTAATAGATTAATTTTCTTCCTTTACCATTAACTAACGCATGTGATGAAGCCTTCACTTTTAACTTTTACTTAAAACTTAAATTATATGCACAAATTTACACTAAAATATCTCTCCATGTTAATAGATTTATTGTATTCTTCTATTACCATTAACTAATTCCACTATGATGTATCCTTGACTTTTAACTCTTACTTAAAAACGTTCATATGTAAAAATTTACACTAAAATATCTATGTATATTAATATATTTATTTTCTTCCATTACTATTAACTATGCCTCTCTAATTTAGCTCCTACTAAGCTAAACCAAATGTTTATTAAAAAATTTATACATATACATGAAAACCTTTATATGTACAACTCCTACTTAAAAAACCTTTATATAAGGGTGGGGTGATTTAACTCCTACTAAAAACCTTTATACTTACAACTTTACATTAAAAATGCTTATATAAATAAGCAAAGTTGTTTATATAAATAAACAAAATGAGGGCATAACAAAATTCCACACATATACATGACACTATCAGATAATTGCATAAATATATTATGATGGAGGAAATTAATGCTTATATAAATACTCAAAGTTGTTTATATAAATAAACAAAGTGAGGGCATAACAAAATTCCACACATATACATGACACTATCACATAATTGCATAAATATATTATGAGGATGGAGAAAAATTGCATAAATATATTATGAGGATGGAGAAAATTATATGAGGATGGGTGAGGGTGGAGGGAATTATATGGGGATGGAGCGATTGACTAAATTAAATGTTTATTAGAAATTTTACACATAACAATATTGAGTAATTGTATAAATAAAATCAAATGAGAGTATTACATAATTGTATAAATAAAATTAAAATGAAATATTATATAAAGGATTAAGCTGCATAAATAAAATCAAAATAGGATTTTATATATCATAGAGAACTAAACTAAAACAAATATTTATTAGATTTTTTTGGACACCACAAAATTTAAATTTAAATCATAAAACCTAAACCTCCACACCATGCCAACCCACCTGCCTTACAAACAACTGAAAAAATATTCAATAAAAATATAAAAATAAAACTTAGCCCCTCATTAAATATACGAAAAGAGAAAAAGAGTTTCATTAAATTAAATTTGTAACTTGAGCTGCACTTATAATCTAACCTGTAAATGTCAACACTACACGTCGCAAGAAAATATAAAATTTAATTAAAAAAATGAAAATACAATGTGCATTTATATTGTGGAAAAATATCTTAATTTTTTCTTTATCCTCATCATTTATAAATATTATTAATATTTTCTTGTAATTCATTATATTTTGTAAAATCATTTATTAAAACCCAA
>JASDQU010102308.1:40570-51796 GCA_032191745.1 Picea mariana | reverse complement strand
CTCTTTCTCTCTTAAATTGTAAATTTCTTTGGTTACTTAAATCTGCATTCTAGATCTACCATATTTCAATCTAAATACATAAGTAGATCATATTTGTAGAAGCTTTTGTTTAAATCTTATCTTAGTTTCAATTTATCTATATTTTAAGCAATATCTAACAATAGGAAAAGTCTCTTTTGCAAGTTAAAACTTAGTCAAATTTAAAGGCTTTAAAAGAGTTCTTTGATATTATTCTTTATCTTTCATATCTAGAAAGTTAAGTGCTTTGAATTTTCTACTCTTTAAAAGAAGGCAAAGACCCTAAGGAAACAAGTTTTCTAGCTTGCTTTCCTTAGTTCCTTTTGCTCATTTATCATAGATTTTTACTTAGAATTTTTTGGGTTTGTCTATTAATAACCAAAGAAACTCTTAAAGTTTTTTTGGCCATCTTTTGTATCCTTTTGTTTTCTCTTTTGTGAAGGTCATTTAATAAACAAGGGGAGATTCTGCCAAAATTTATCGAATTAGGAGCATTTGGGACTTCCAGAAGCACCCTATACCTTCCTAGAGACATTTGTAACTTGTAAAACCATCAATCCATAATTATAAAGATCCACATCTCATCTAAAGGAGATCATTGTAACCGAGTTAATAAAATAAGTGAGCCAAGGGAGGCCTCACTTTTTGTTTCCCCCTAGGGGGGTTGGTGTTGTGGTTTTGAGCATTTTCATTCAATTTTTTCTTTCTTTTTATTTAAAGCTCAACAATATAACATATAAAGAATAAGCTAAAACAAATCACAATTGTAGTTTAGTTTTTCTTTTTTCAAAGTAGAACACTAGTTGCTAGTTTAGCTTTCTTTTTCTGCAATTTCAAAGTTGGAAAATAAACTGTCCCCTCAGCTCCTCACAAGAGGTTGGTTAGTGAGGACTTAGTAATTAGAAAAACATTTCCTTTTCAACATTTTACTTTATTGTTTAAAATAAACATTTCCCCTCAGATCCTGGTGTTGTTCCTGAATCTTCCAGTTGCGAGCTTGTCTCGATCTTCTGGGAGTAAGTTTCATACACGTCAGGTTGGTCAGTGTGGAGTAGTAATAATAGGACAATATTAAAAGAGGACCATTGCTTGGTCTAAAGAACCTCCCAGGGGGAGTGTGAAAAGTTTCATTGAATACCACGGGCTTATTCCCCTCAGTGTTGGACCTCTGACACCTTTAGTGGGCTTGTTGGTGAAACCATTGGGTTTCGACAAGTTCTCAACAAATCTTTGAGCTAAAGGGATAACCTCTCTAGATGAAAAATTTATTTTAGTTTGCTTTACTTTCACAATATCATTAATCTACCTCAAAAGACAATTTAATAAAACGCATGTTCAACAACTTCCCATGATACTTTTAAGGCATTGGTCTCATTTCACACTATACAAATCCATTTTCTTCAAGTTCTTTTATTTCTCAAGCATTTGTATTTAATCTTGAAGTATTTCCTTATTTACTTGCATCTTGTTATATTGAGTATCCTTGTATGCAGGTACTTCTTTATGTATATGTGATTTTGGTGGTTGATTGATATATGCTCTTAGAGTAGATTTACTTTATATATTGTTTTTTCAATAAACTCCTAGATTTATTTCTTGTACTTAGATTAGTTCAAGCCATAGTTTATTTTATCTAGGGAATACCCCCTTGGCTTTGTTAGGAGTTTGCCTAGATGGGGGAGTTGAGGATTAGGTGAAAATACCTTAACTCTAACTTCCTCCCAAGGACACACCAAGTGGATTGAAGATTTATTACACGTTACCCATGTGTGTATAAAGGAGGAAACACTCCTCAAAACCTCAAGCTCATCGGCTACATTAAGCACACAAATGTCATAATCCTTGTTGACAATGGTAGCACCCATAATTTTATTCATCATCGTATTTTCTGGGAAATCAATTGCTATATCCATGTAGTCAACAATTTTCAAATCACGATTTCCAATGGTGGTTCCATGTAATGTGGCGTGCATTGTGAAAACGTGCATCGACAAATTGATCAGTACCACTTGAAATCACATATGTTTTCTATAGACATGGGAGGTTGTGACATTGTTCTTGGTGTTGAATGGTTACACACTCTTGGCCCCATCCCCATGGACTTTAAGGACCTAACCATGTAATTCCAACAGGAGAGACAACAATGTAAATTCCAAGGCATCACAACAATTTCACCGGAGATCATTGATTCCCACCGCATGAAAAAGAAACTAAAAAATGGTCACTGTGGAATTATTTCCAACTCCATTCCATTCATGCAGTGGAGATATCCTCTGTGCACCCTGACCTCCAATGTATACTCTCCTAACACTAATCTATTTTTAACACTCCCCATGGACTTCCCCCTTCCCGTGGTGCCCATGACCATTCCATTCCTCTAGTACCCAACATTCTTCCTCCGAATGTTTGCCCCTATCGTCACCCCTTTGCCCAGAAAAATGAAATTGAGAAAATTGTTCAAGAATTTCTAGAAACACGTGTTATCCGTCCTAGTACCAACCCCTTTCTTCTCTAGTAGTCATGGTACTCAAAAAAGAAGGAACTTCACATATGTGTCCTAATTTTCGTGCTCTCAACAAACTCGCAATCAAAGACAAATTTCTCATTCTTGTCATTGATGAAATTTTGGTTGAATTGACTCGTGCCCAATACTTTACCAAGCTTGATCTTTGTTCTGGCTACCACCTAATACACATAAAAGAGGAAGACATCCCCAAGACTACCTTTAGAACTCATGAGGGTTATTAGGAGTTCTTGGTCATGCCCTTTGGCTGTGTAATTCCCCCTCCACTTTTCAAAGTATCATGAATCATGTCTTTCACCCTTTCCTCCATCATTTTGTCTTAGTTTTCTTTGATGATATCCTCATCTATAGTTTTCTTTGATGACATCCTCATCTATAAATGTTAATTGAGATTATCATAACTATTTTGAATTCTTCATTATGAACTTATGAACAAAAACAATATTCTCTAAATGAGGACCAATTCTCACATAGTACTTTCAAGTAAACTAGTTTGTAAAATTGTGATACAAAGTGAGGTTGAAGATTAATATAATTTACTTTTAACTTGCCCAAACTTTAATTAATAACATAAGACATATATTTACCCATTTTTATAACTTATTTAGTTTTCAAGACATCTTAACTACAAAAACATGATAAACTTGGTATTTTCATTTTCATCATGTTCAAATATAAAAATGACAACATAATAACTTAAGAACTATTGTAATCTAACCTATTTAAATATATCATGTGTACTATACAGCCTGAGCGGGCCTAATGGTTAAGAACATGTGTTTCCTCTTAAGAGGTCACAAGTTCAAATCCAGAGGGGGGTAGGGTATGTATACCTCCGTAGACTTTACCAGTCAAATTGCTGGGCGGAGAGGGGTCTCTTGTCCCACAAACAAGGGGGTTTCATACACCAATTTGGTGTGGCTTGGTCGTTACCTTAAAAATAGATTATTATTATTATTACTATATACAGTTAATACATCAAAATATTTCTAAAAGGAGGGTATAAGCAACTTTTCTACTAATTTCACTCGTTTTAGAGATGAGTACTTTATTTTAGATATATTCAAAAATAAAGTACTTAATTAAGAGTACTTTACTTTATGGAGAAAATTATATAACATAACCTAACATCAACATCAACATAAAGATATAAATTAAGTACATCAACATATAAATTAAGTACATCAACTTGAACAAAAAAAATGTTATATGTGTGTGTGTGTGTGTGAACAAGTCAAATAACTGTTATAATGTACACATCTAGTCAAGAACACAAATAAATGCTATAACTACATATATAGTCCAGCTCCCCGAGGAGAAGTAGGGTGTGGAAGGTCAGGAAGTGGTTGCTCGACACTGTGATCAGGAGAAACATGAAATAGAGGAGGAGGAGGTTGGTCAAGTCGTAGTATTTGATGAGAAGCATGTTGTGGAGGAATAAGTGATGTGCCTTGCTCATCCGGACAAGGTGAAGGAGGAGGATGAGGTACTGAAACATTAGTTCCATCACCACCTTGGTCAACATCACCACCCGGAGGAGGAGGAGGAGGAGGTACTGAAGCAGAAGCACCATCAACACCCTGATCAACATCACCACCTGGAGGAGGAGGAGGATGTACTGAAGTAGAAATTCCATGATATCCACCCTAATCAACATCACCACCCGGAGGAGGAGGTACTGAAGAAGAAGCGCCATCACCACCCTGATCAACATCACCACCCAGAGGAGGAGAATGAGGTATTGAAGCAGAAGCGCCATCACCACCCTAATCATCATCACCACCCTCATCATCATTAGTATCGAAATACGTGTTATCCCTCATCCCTACAAGTAACCTGGTAGCTCCAATGATATGATGCATAAGAGACATCATATCGTGCGAAAATTCCATTCAGAGTTGCAAGAGATCAAGGTCATCCCTGATGTCTCTCATCAGGATAGGGTGGACTCCCGCGCCAACCAAAATTGCAGTCAGTCTGTCACACGCCTCCATCCTATATCATAGATTAGGCCTACACCGCATGTCAAGTAGTATATGCAGCTAAGGACCATGACCCGCCGCAGCCTCAACCATCTCCTCATCTGCATCAGGTGGCGGGGGAGGAGGCATGTCCCCAATAAATGTGCCAACATATATAAAATATAACACAAGTTAATAATTAGTCGATAATTCCATTAAAAAATTTAATAAAAAACGTAAAAGAATATGCTAGAATAAAATTTATTCTAATTAAGTAAGACAATAAAATGAAAGTACAAGATTAATTTAAATCATACATCGGGTGGCTCATCCGATGTGAAGAGGATGTTGGGACATCCTCGCCAATCCATCCCCACATAAAGGCACGACACTATCACAAACACATGATCTTCCTCATTGGCTAATAGATAAAGTGTCTCCCTATAAATCCTAGCTGGAAAATTTGGCATGCCCCTCTTGTGCATTATCTCGCCCCACATGTGCATCTGCACCTCATTCATCGGCCTAGGAGGTCGACAGAAAAATTTAGGTCCTGTCTATGGAAACCTCTTAAAAAACAAAACAACTCTGAAGCGAATGGGAAGTTCTCCCTCACATCTATCATAGCATGACATCTATCCAATGCTATACAAAACTCCCGCAATAAAATGGCATACCACCTAATCAGTCATGGCCTCTGTATTAAAGAATCAACATAATACAAAAGAGCGCAACTAATGCATTGACCATCACCAGTAAAGTGTGCAATGGTCGACAGTAACAGTGAGAGGCACCTAACGTCCTTTGCACCAAACGAGGCGATCTGTAACTAATGTCCATAGTGCGTAGTTTATTGTGTATGCACCAGTGCATACATGAATGCACCGGTGCATACATGAATGCACTGGTGCGTTGTAATATGGAACACACAAGTGCATAATTAAAAATGACGCACTTATGCATTCATAATAAATGACACACCGTAAAAAATATATAGTTTCCATTAAATGGTGCATTGATTATAGTGAACACACCAGTGAGTTCATAATAATATATGCACTATTGAAAATAGATATTTGTTAAATCAATGCATCCTTTTTAGTGAATGCACCGGTGCATACACAATAAACTACGCACCATGGACATTGTGTTTTTCAATTGGTGTGTGGATTATATAGAACATATCAATGCGCAAAAATGGATACAACACACCATTTAAAATGAGTGTCTATTTGAAGCAGTGCGTCGTGATGAATAGAATGCACCATTGCATCATAGTATCTAGATACACCACTTTAAAGAGGCACCATGCTTTCACGTTACATTGTATACAATGGGGTGCACCGGTGCGTTGATAATTACTACGCACCCCCTAAAATAAATTACATTGTTTATGCGGTGCGTAAGATATGTGTGTGCACCGTGGGAGGTTCTTTACTGTTTCAAAGGCACACCGAAGGTTAAATTTTTGTTTTTTTGAAAAAAATTATGTTTGCATATTTTGAAATAAATTTCTCATTTACTGAAAAAAAGTTATGTTTTTATGTATGATGTTGATGTAATTTATATGTTAATTATGTAGAGACGTCAGCTCATGGCGGAGCAATAATAGAGAGTTGACCAATACAATATGGTTAGGGAGTGGGAGGCTAGAGAGAGGGAGAGGGATTTGTACCCTCGACCTATTACTGGAGCTACACGGCTCGTCTTGAGGAATGTAGGCCTCCTCAAGTACTACAAGGTGGCTACATCCCTAAAGGGGAATTCTTCCTTTCTTGCACAACTGATCCGTTAATGGGATGCTCATTAAAAAGAATTCAGAGTCGATCCTCATTAGTGGTACCATCCCATAAAGGAGGATATTTATTTTATCACTGGACTATCTAGGAGAGGGGAGGATTTTCCCCAGTTCCCTGATGTCCCAGTGGGTGTTGCAGTTGACAGTCAGATTTCCTACTCTTATTGGTATATTGCGTGCAATATACATTCTCCTGGTGATTTTCAGGTGACTGGTGGACAGTTACAGATCGCCTCGTCCAGTGCATACACAATAAACTACACACTGTGGACATTAATGTGTTTTTCAATTAGTGCGTGGATTATACAGAACGAACCGTTGCACAAACATGGATACGACACATTGTTTAAAATGTGTTTCTATTTTAAGTAGTGCGTTGTGATGAATGGAGTGCACATGGGTGTCGTAGTATCTAGACACACCATTGCATAGTTATTTAAAAAAAATAGAAAACAATGGTGAACATCATATAAAAGAATCTCGTGAGCACAAGTGTGCACTAAACGAGCACACCGATGTCTAACAAATGAGTGCATCATCATTGTGTTTTTCCTTTTAAAAATGTATAACATTGTGCCACTATCCCTTGGGTGCACCAGTGTGTTCCAAACTGGTGCACCGTCACAGGGTTTCTTTTTTAAATAGCAATGCCCTGTTTGTAGCGGTGTGTACCGGTGTGGTTAACGCGAGCACACTGGAACATGGGTAAAAAAGAAGAAAACCGTTGGTATAAAACCATTTTTACCATTTCCAGTGCAGAGAAGATCTCAAGCACCAGTGCCACTTTCGCCCAACTGAAGCGCACTACCGTTAGTGATTCCGTTGCTTGCCTTGTTTCCGTTCGGTGTTCGGTTCGTGGGATTCCAATTTTTCCATATGGTGGGCAAATTTGGTTTTTTTCACTACATCCCAACCATGCCTCCTCAACATAAAAATGTTTGGGTAAATTCTTTATTTCTTTGTACATTGAATTTTTACCGGATTAAATTGTGAAATTGAGTAAAATTTTCATTGTTTTTCAATTTATTTTTTCTGCGCGGTGCGTCAATTATTAATGTCCACAGTGTGTAGTTTATTGTATATGCACTGGTGCATTCACTATAAAGGACGCACCGATTGAACAACTATCTATTTTTAATGGTATGTATGTTATTATGAACTTATCGGTGTGTTCACTACAAACAATGCACCGTTTAATAGAAACTGTATCTTTTCGATGGTGTGTTGTTTATTATGAATGTGTCGGTGCATCGTTTATAAGTATACACCGATGTGTTATGTATTATGATGCACCGACGAAAATGAACAATACATTTTCGATGCACCTTGTAAAATTTACAAGGTGTGTCATGTGCGGTGCGAGCCGAATGGCTTGAAGGCATGTAGAAAAAAAAAATTGAAAAGAAATGAAAATTTTACTCAAATTCACAATTTAATCTGGTAAAAATTCAATGTAAAAATAAATAAAAAATTTACCCAAACATTTTCTTGTCGAGGAGGCATGGTTGGGATGTAGTGAAAAAAAACAAATTTTCCCACCATATGGAAAAAATGGAATCCCATGAACTAAGCATCGAATGGAAACAAGGAAAGCAACGGAAGCATCAAAGACGATGTGTTTGAGTTGGGAAAAGGTGGCACCAGTGCTTGAACTCACGTACCCTAAACCCTAAAGATCAAAACTTTGAAAACTTTAATATGTAAATTTATATGTCAAAACTTATATATATATATATATAATTAATCTTTTATATTTGGATCGACAAAGAAAGTATTTCCTTTTTTATATTATAATTTGTAAATTATTGTTTTAATATAAAATAAATATTTTATACCATATATTTATAAATTAAAATTTTAAAAATTTTAAAATATAACAAAATTTATTTAAATCTAAATTAAATATTTTATATTACATAACATAAATATAAAATAAATATTAATAATATAAATCCATCTTTAATTCTTTATATTTGGATTCATAATCAAACATATTACTTCTTTTTTTATATCTCCATTTTATCCATTCTAAACTAGGAACACATCACCCTAATTGTATCTTCATCTCAACCATTTTAAATCACCAAACCTATTAATCCATTCACTTATGTAAGGAGCACAATGGTTTAATTGCTTGGAATTGTTCTCATGTATTTTTCTTAGTTTGATTTTCAAAGTTCTTATCACCTTTAATATTTATGATCTCTTATATGTGTTTTTTTCTTCATGTCACATCTAGAAATCTCTAGGGAACATTTCTCTAAGTAAAATTGGTGATTTGAGTTACTTCAGCAACAATAATTGGGATTTTACCAAGGAGCAATGGGAAGATACATTTTACACAGTTTGTTGCACTCTCATGAACTTTTATGAATAAAAATAAATAGCTTTCAGTGATTGCATGGAACAATCCATTGCTATGGGCTCAACTAGCCTCATAACTTTATGAACAATAAAAAAAAAAATTTAACACTCAAAATTATGCATAAAGATTAAAGTGACAGGTATGAAAAAACATTAACCGTCCTCATTTTTTCACTTAACAGTCAGAGTAAATTTAAAATTCCAGGCCTGCTTCTATCCCTTCATTCATTAAATAAAGGTAATCAGCTCTCGCCCCTGCCGTGAATATTGAAAGAAACTTCAAAAAAAGTACGATAGTGGATAATGAAGGATGGCGGCAATTTCCGCACTGGCTTTTTTCTGACGAACAGATTTCTGTATCAGATATGATTACAGAAATCTTTTACAGATATACTTACATCGATATATCAGATATGATTACGCTTTCAGTATATCAGATTTCTGTATCAGATATGATTACTGATATACTTTTATCGATGTTGACCTGTGAATATTGATATACTTTTATCGATTTCTGTATCGATGTTGACCTGTAAGGATATACTTTTAGCGAGATGTCGATTTCTGTATTCGGTGTTGGGTCATTCATCACCTCCCCGTCAACACGGCCCATTTTCTTTCTATGCTGATTCATACGGCCCGGATTCAATGGGGCAACTTTCATTCACTTTCATCACTCCCCCGTCAACACGGCGCATTTACTTTATCTGCTTTTTCATACCCTACCAATTTATTGGCTAACTTAGTCATGACTTCTCGAAGACCAGTGGCCAAGACGACCGGGAGTCGTTACGGCGCTTCTCCAGGACCGAATGGGAGTCAATGCGGCAACTCCCTTTCAGCTTTCCACGTCCTCTCAAATTTATGGCCACCCAATTTGTTATCTCTTTTGGGGCAGATTACCTGTCTATAAAAATTAAGGCGTCTTGTGAATCGGAGCACTCACTGGGTTTTATCAAATCCCTGTTCGCTCGTTCCCTCTGGGCATTTATTTTTAAATGGCACATTCTATGCTTTGTCTCCATTTAGTTTTAGTAGTACTACTTTCCTTTCTTGCATTACGCTCGGGAGCGCTGAAGTACCGTTCTGTTAATTTGGGAGGGTGGCTCGTTGTTGAACGATGGATAAAGCCATCGCTATTTGATGATGTCCAGGACAGAGATCTCATGGTGGGTTATTCTACTCATATTTTTTTTATCTAGTTTTGGTTTATTTGTCGTTTGAAATTTCATCGTTTTTTATTAGAAAAGCAATTGTTTTATTATTCATTTGAATAGAAAGCAACTTTTCAATAGATATACACTAAAAGCCATTATAATATAGTTATTCAAAGTCATTATAATATATTTATTATTATTTTAATATATTATTTATGGGAGATCTTAACATGTCATTTATGGAGAATTGAATTATGGTAGAGAGGATAACAATCATTCCTGACAACCATCCAAACTCATTTTCCATTACAATACTAGATATAATTTAATTCACTCAACTTTTAGTTTTTTAAAGCTTTTTATATTATAAATAGCTTTTT
The DNA here is from genome assembly GCA_032191745.1 of Picea mariana. NCBI lineage: Eukaryota > Viridiplantae > Streptophyta > Pinopsida > Pinales > Pinaceae > Picea > Picea mariana. The sequence goes on along the minus strand of JASDQU010102308.1, from coordinate 41,594 downwards.
ATATTACAAATAAGACCTGTACCACAAACAGAATAACAAAATACGTTAACTTGACATCGATTTGATTCTAATTTTAGATTTGATTCTAATTTTAGATTAGATTATTGTTATTCTATATCTAGTATTGTAATGGAAAATGAGTTTGGATGATTGTGAAGAATGATTGTTATAATTTAATTCACTCAACTTTTAGCTTTTTAAAACTTTTTATATTACAAATAACTTTTTATATTACAAATAGGGCCTGTCTCACAAACAGAATAACAGAATACGTTAACTTGGCATCGGTTTGATTCTAATTTTAAATTAGATTATTGTTATTGTATAATACAAGTTTACTTGAGAAATTAATTCATTTGATTTCTAAATTTCTCAGGATGGAGCACAAATTCAACTCAAATCAGTCAAGTTAGGTAACTTCGTTAGTGCAGAAGATGGAGGCGGTAAAAACCTTGTAGTGAACAGAGGAAAGGCTTCTGATTGGGAGACTTTTAGGGTATGTATAAAATATGCCAAGAGTTTTGTAGCAATCGGAAGGAAATTTGGGGTTTTTAATGTGAAAACAATTAATGTGTAACTAACTGCAATTACAAYTACAGGTATGGCGTGTGAAAGATGGTACCTACCAGCTCAGAGCCTTCAACAAACAATTTGTTAGGGCCGTTAATGAGGGAGGTGGCATTGTGGATGCTAAGGCTGATACGCCCAACAAGTGGGAAACATTTCAAATCATAAGAAATCCCTCAAAAAATTTTGAGAACCGAGTCCATATCAAAGCCCACAACAACAGAACGTACATTCAGGTATCATGTGTTTGATAAATTCTGTTTAATGGTTGATGAATTAGTGAGAGCAAAACCATGAAAATTTACAGGAGAAATTATTAGGCAATATATGTATTATCTTGTGTTTTAAGAAGAACACGAACACTATCAGGCTCAATCACAAGATCAATTGACTGCCGACTTCCAAGGTGAGCCTGGATGGAATGATGGCAATGCCGCAACATTTGAGATGAACATTC
>JASDQU010102308.1:12048-23604 GCA_032191745.1 Picea mariana | reverse complement strand
TGAAGTAGATGAAAGTTAATGGAATTGCAGGTGTTGCTGAAAAGAACACCGAGGACAATGTTCCTTTATGGGGGAGGGGATTGTAACACCCTTATTTCCTTCAACTTGTAATTAATCCTAATTAGTTATTTCCATGCAATGGAATGCAAATATTGTAAATATATTATTTTTTAATTGTAACTTCCAACAACTGACTATGGGGGTGAAGCCTCAAAGTACTGGCCATGATACTACCAAGGGAAAGAATGGGAAATATAGAAAGGGGGTTCATTAAGTCAAGATCGCCCAAAATTCATGCTGAGATATTTTGGAATATTCAAACTTATCCTTAGCCCTGATGACAAGGAAAGTCGGTTAATTAGGGAGGATTAGAAATGAAATCTCAACTGTTGATTAGAGGGGAAAATAAGGATCTCTGTTGTCCATCGGAGGGGACCTGTCGGAGGGGTTCGAACTACCAGAATGAGTGTACTCCAAATGAAGTACTTTGAGGATTGATTTGGACCATTGATCAGTGAGTGGTGAGGTGCGATGAAAGTCATCGATTGGTCGTAGTTTCCAGAGGATGTGATGACGTCCTAAATGGCGTGGTATGCCAACAAGGAAGCTAGAGTTCTCCTAGGAGGACATGTGTCATTTATTGGTTGATTGACGACAGTCTGGAGAGGAAAGATGAGGATAACAATTGATCTCATTGGGGATGTGACGAGGAGATATGGACCTTAGGAACCATATGCATCGTCGTTGGAGTTTGAAATGTTAGTAAGGTCGTGTTTGAATGAGGAGTGTTGAAGACAACAGGGTGATCGTTGAAAATGATAAAAGTCGGGGCTAAGGACATCCATTGGTCAATGGATAGCTAAGAACAAACCTTACTCATTGATCCCTCGTAGGACCCATATCGTACGATAAGGGACAATTTTTAACCCCCATGGGAGTTGGCAACGTCGACGCAGTTGGAACCCTTTGGATGATAAGTTTGAAGACCGTCAAATATGAAGTGGATCCAATAAAGGATCATCCTTAGATATTTTGTGTTGGAGTGTGAGGCTCCATGAGGGTAAAATCCTGAYGACAATAAGGACTCAAAGACTGAACGACATTCATTGATTTGTGGAGAAAAGGGGTGAAACCCTCACCATAGATCTTGGGGTTTACATTCGTGCATTGTGCAAACCTTGGTAATTTGGGCATTAACCTCACCAAGTAATATCTCCAATGTGCTTTGGGCCGTAGATATCGAGAATYGACAACCATCGGATTTGGGAAGGTACCCTTTGGAGTATTGTTGTCAGAGTTTCATGAGTGGGAGTGAACTGTGAGACAAGAAGTCCCGGTGACGAGAAGGTGGGCCAAAGGATCGGTCCCGTGAATCTAACATGTCACTTCCATGTTGGATGGCATGAGTAATAAGAAACCACACGGATGCCATGTGGTAATGAGGTGGTTGTTGGCCAATGAGGGCCAAGAACTTTGAGAAGCCATAACTTTCAATCCAGAGTTCAATTTTGAGAAACATTACAGTCGTTGGAAATCTCTTAACGAGCGGAAGACGATGGTACCCTCGCAAATATGTTTCGATATGGTTGAAGAACGATGGATTTTAATGCCCCATCCCTTATAAGGGTACTTAAGGGGTTGGGTGTGTTACAAAAATATAGTTCTTATTTAAATGCAATGATTAAGAACTTACTAAGACCAAATAATGAAATTCAATACCGCACCAAGTTGATATCCTTCAAAGATATCAATACTCTTACATTGATGAACACATGATAAATAGAGAAATTAGGATCCAAATACATAAGGAAAATTCACAATATGTTTCTAGTGATTTGTTTACATACTCACAGTTTCATTCAAAAAGCGTTGATTGCTAGCATATCTAGATACATGCACAACTCTCTCAAATTCTTGAATGTGCTTCTCCTAACAATTTCGCTCAATAAGTTTTAGTTGATAGGATATCCATATGGAGACATAAGCCCCATAAATCTTATAATATGCTTAATGATACGTTAGAATTCTAGTGTCTCAAGTAACATCCTACACTAAGTTGTGTATGGAACTGAAGCTTTGATTCCATTTTTTTTAATGACTTATTTTCACTTTATCTACAACCTTTATTCTTTGTATTAGGTTACTTTCATGGCCAAAGTTTTCACTGCTACCATGCTAATAATTTCTTGGAAATCTATCATTGTTTCAAAGTATCTACCAACCAGAGTTTTAAATTCCCTCCTTAAAATCCTTTTTGAAACACAACAAAATAGAGCACTCAAGTTAGTCCATCATCTAGGAACTTAGTGAAACCAAAAAATCAATTTTAGTATCAAATGAACTTGATATTCTCCCCCCCCACTACGTCTTTCTCTTTCAATTCTTTTCTTTGTATAGTCAGAAAATGCAAGTGTCAACATAGGACATCATTTAAATACAATGTAAAACCTTTAATATTCAATGGATGATAGGCATAGTTAAATATTTTAGTAATGCCACTTCGTTTGACTCTATACACTTGATTTACAATTTGCAACAACATTTACAATTAAATTTAGTATCAAATGAACATGATATTCTTTCCCCCCCACCATCCGTGTCTCTTTCAATGCTTTGCTTTGCATAGTCAGAAAATGCAAGTGTCAACATAAGACATCATTTAACTACAATGTAAAATCTTTAATGCATGATAGGCATAGTTTAATATTTTAGTATTACCACTTTGTTTCACTCTATGCACTTGATTTCCAATATGCAACAACGTTTTTTGCAATGAAAACTTCTGTTGCAAACTTGGCAAGACCAAACAATAAAATTTGTTATTAGAGAAAGTTGATGGTCTTGATGAGACATAAAGAAAAACATTATAGACACAACAACTAGAATACAAATGCATAAGAAAGATTTTCATTATGGCTCTAACCAATTTTCTATTTTTAAACAATTTCACTTTGTAGCTACTTTGTTGCTAGCCTATCATTCGTCTCCTATATTTCCGAATTTGCTTGATCGTAGATTGATGCTTTGATTATTTGAGTAATCTAGTATATCAAGTGGCTTGCTACACTAAGTTTAGTATAAAATTCAAAACATGATTATATATTTTACTTGCACCACTGCATTCCATTGTATATGCTCCATTTGTGCTTTACAACACTAATATGCTTTTATGACAAAACTCATCGATACTACTGTTCTTGTGATTTGTTGGCCATCTATCATTGTTACAAATTATAAAGTGCACTAGAGTTTTAAATTGTCGCCTCAAAATCTTTAAAGCACATTTTCTCTCATTGTTTCATGCTAAAACAAATCAACATGGATTTCTTATGTTAGGGTAATCTCTCAGAACTTATAAAAACTAAGGAATCAAATTAGATCTTAGATGAACTTGATGGTCCTTGGAACTTGCTCTGTAACATCAATTTTCTTTCACAAACAAGGTCTACTGTTCTACCATCCTAGTTATTCATTTTCGCTATAGAATCCTTATGAAATATGTAGTCGAATTTACCTCTAACTTGCACCATCAAAAGTACTAAGATTTAGTTTCTTATTGACTTCTTCTAAACCGTAGTAAAAATACTTACCTTCTAAGGTGAAGCAAGTAAAACACAGTTATGATGTAAGCCCAACATTTGCAAACTTGGTAATACGAAACAATATCATTTGTCAATATTGTAAGTATACTTTTACTGTCTCGAGCTTTTTTCATTTGACAAAATAAGTTTCACATTTATTGGTATGTGCATTTGAAATCGACTGCTTTAACTATTGTCAAAAATATGTTTCCAAATATAATTGCATTGTTTCTCTTACACTTTCTCTTGGTATACAATTTAGTTTATGCTATATTTTATGCTATAAGTTCAAATTTGTTGGATCTTCATCTAACATAACAAATATTGTTTTGCACACAACAACATGAGAAAAGGCACTGAGAATAAACAAAACAGAACAACAACATCTAAGATAGAAAAAAAAGGTAGACATTGTAAAATATGGATTCAAATGTCTCCTTCCAATGTTCATTTGCTGACTTGTGTTTGCTTACAATGTATAGGACCAAACAAATATCTTATGTTCCAATTAGTGTTGACGAAATGATTAGTTGCAAAGCTGTGCAAGTTTTCGATGGCAATGTTGTTGTTACATATAGAGAAATACTTGACAAATCAGAAAAGTCAACCGAGCTTTTGCATGCAAATTTAACAGATAAAAAAGGCGAGATGGTTGCAACCTTGAATGTCCGCAACCATTTCATTGAACAACATCAAGCAAAAATCCTGCCAGGAAAATCAATTCGTATTACAAATTTCAAAGTTCCACCCAAAACCATCTATGATCATGGCGAAGCTGACTGTATTCTGTTAGTGGAACAAGAGACTAGCATAACAAACGTAACACCTATTTGTCAAGAATACAACTTCACACCAAACACATCAATTAGAATACTTTTAGCGACAACAAAACACTATGCCAGTGGAACAATAGGTGGAATTGTGACTAGTGCAAAGAAATTAGGCACACAATATACAATGAAAATCAAATATGGTAATTCAGGAAATGATAAGGCAATAGTAAGTCTTTTTCGATTCAAACATTTATAATACAATTCATTTATTTTCTTCTGATGTACTTTCTAAGTAAAAAATGGAAACTAATTTATCTCCTTGTTAAAATGTAGCTACAATTATTTCCAACATTTGCAGTCGACTTTGCTTTCATTGAGGATCATCTTTCAATGAAAGAATTTCCTATGTTTCTATTTAGAAACATTGTGAAACGAAAAGAAACAACTTCAAATGTACTGCGCGCAGGGAAATCAATGTTCATTGCACCATTAAAGGGAAAGAAGGCCTTTGATGATATAAAACTACTGCTTAAGTGCAAAAACCAGGTAAAAGTTAGTAAGCATCTATAAATATGTTATATTATACATATTGTCCATTAAAAAAATATTGACTCATAGTTACATTGATTCATGTTAAATAGGTTCAAGGCACATTGACAGTAGGAAACATATATTCAAATCCTTTTCAACCTATATGCTCAAAGTGCAATTTAGCAGTAGAGTCTTTTGGATCAATACAAGGAACAATGTTGAATTGTGCTAGATGTTAGGCTCAAACACTCTTCAACTATTTACACAGGTTAAAGTGCAACATAATCAACAAAGAAAATACAAAAGTGTCATGTTCTCTTAAACATGACATCTTAAGAAACCTTTTGCCAAATTTAATAGCATTTTCATACGAAGATTATTTTAAAGAAAAAAATGATGTTATGTATATGAATCGTGACTTTATTATCCATGGAAAATTTATGCTTAATCAAAACATTGAAAGAAAAATATGATGTTATCTATATTCTTCGTGACTTTATTGTCCATGGAAAATTTATGCTCAATCAAGACAACACAATAGTTGAGGTGAATAAGATTTCCTTTGTCTAGTTTTCACAAATCAAACAAAAAAAAAAAAAATGTTTGAAAGGATTGTTTTACTAAGTTCCTTCCAAGCTTGGTCTTGCAATTTTTCTCCATCTTTTCTAACATTCAATCTCATTGTCAATAGCAAGGATGTCAAATTTGTCAAATTGGAGAAGAATCACTTAGTATTTCCAAGGAGACCAAAAAACTGATATTTTTTGGAATACAATTGTCTTGTCTAATTTACTCCACAATTGTGTTTTACATTTGAACTTTAAGAACCTATACAATTTAACTTTCATGTGAAAGTAACATTTTCTTGCACAATTAGCTCCAAGAAATTGGATTCCTTAATAACATTTGTTTTGATATCTCTATGTGCTTTCAAATTAGCAATATGGATATGGATGACTTTATAGCATCTCTCTTGTATATTAAAGAACAATGATGTAATAAATACTTGAATTTCTAATTCTTTTTTAGAAATTTAGAAATGTATTCATCATCAACATTTTTGTTTACATATGAGAAGTTGTATGCATTTAAGCTATCTTCCATGGTGAATAACTATTTTCTTGATTCTTTCAATCAATTATAGCTTTTTATTGACAATTTGTTGTCTTTTGCAAGTATATCTTCTTCCATAGTAATTTGTTGTGTATTTTTTAGATAATGCATCTATAGTATTCAAAAGTTTAATGGGATATATTTATGGAGAAACTCCAATATCATAAATGGCTAAACTTTTTTTATGTTGTCACCTTCAATATTATTAAACATATATATAATACAATAAACATAAATATTTTAATTTGTACTATTTCCAACCTATTACAAAGAATCTTTCACTTTTATATTTTAAATATAAAGATATGAATACTCAATTTAATGTACTATCAATATTACTAAATATATATATAATACAATAAACATAAATATTTTAATTTGTACTATCTCCAACTTATTACAAAGAATCTTTCACTTTTATATTTTAAATATAAAGATATGAATACTCAATTTAATGTACTATCAATATTATTAAACATATATATAATACAATAAACATAAATATTTTAATTTGTACTATTTCCAACCTATTACAAAGAATCTTTCAGTTTTATATTTTAAATATAAAAATATGAATACTCAATTTAATTCATCATCATAAAGTACATTCTATGAATTGGTACCATAATCAGTTTTATATTTTAAATATAAAAATATGAATACTCAATTTAATTCATATCATAGAGTACATTCTATGAATTGGTACCATAATTTTTTTTAATCATAACTTACAATTAGTAGGTTCATGTTAGTATTCTATGTTTCTACAATTATTAAGTTCATGTTAGTATTCTATGTTTCTCCATATTATAATGGTTTGAATGAAATTTATTTTGATTATTAATTTAAAATTAAATTGTGGCATTTTTTTATTTATGATTAAATATTTTATTTATAAACTAATATTTTTTAATTTTTTTCTGAATAAAATAAAAAATTAATATAATTTCAGATTTATATAGAAGATAGTAAACTGTATCTTTTCCTACTGCTTATGACTCTGCCTTTGATGGTTACACCCGGCCATTAATGCCATCTGGATATGCACCGGAATAGGGATGGGCATAGTTTAATTTCCTTCATCCTCATGATGGGATTTAAGGATTCCTCGTCTTTCAATGTTTGGAGAAATCTAGGGTGTTAGTTGGGAGGTAGATGGAATAATAAATAAGTGTACTTGAGTCCTGCTCTAGGAACAGTGATTTACCTATCCCATTGATGTTGGGTTTATCTGGGTCACTTCCTCYYCCTATTYTGATTTCAGGGGAATACTCAATCAACCAGAGATCTTTTTTTTTYCAACGAGAAATTAACTCGATTTATATTAGAGATATAAATCATTTACATCAACAGCAGCCATTACAATTCGTCCCGSAGACCSAGCCGGATTTGACCTCAAGACCTCCTCCCAACACTTGGAGAAAAGTACTTGTCAATACCAACCGCGCTGTCTCACGGGACTTAGTCAACCAGAGATCTATTCCTTCCTCTCGCACCGAACCAACCAACCTTTATCTACAATACCTATTTTTTTTTACATGCATTAAAACTATAAAATTTATAACACTAAATTTATATAAAACTATTATATTAAAAATAATGTCAAAAAAGAAAGAATAACAATAAACTTTTTTTTTTTTTTCCAATAAAAAAATACTCATTATATTATATATATTTGTATATATATGGTAAAAAAAATTTAGCTAATAATAACAACTTCAATTATTCTTGGAATTTGAAAAAAACTTGTGTCCAAATTAGCTAGCAGGTTAAAGGGAGTAAAAGCATCCCTATTCAAAAACTAATCAGCAACTTTCCACTAACAACTTTCAAAATGTGTAATAAAAATTTGAGGACACCTTTCTCTAAGGTTTTGTAGACTACTAAAAGTAAACATATACAAGCTAATACAGATTCTAAATAGAGAATGAACCTCATTTCTTTGGATCCATTGATTATAAGTTATTTTTTCATCTGGATAGCCTTCTTAAATAGTATACCTGCCTCCTTACTTTTACCACTCTTAATTAATTAGATCGTACGTGGTAGCCTCCCCACCGTTCTTGACTTGACTTACTTTTTTCAGAACTGCGCCACGAGTCTATTTTACACAGGAAGATGGAACAAGAAAATCTGTTGAGTATATTATCATATCTGATACAGAAATCTGTTCGTCAGAAAAAAGCCAGTGCGGAAATTGCCGCGATCCTTCGTTATCGACTATCGTTCTTTTTTTAAAGTTTCTGTCAATATTCACGGCAGGGGCGAGAGCTGATTACCTTTATTTAATGAATGAAGGGATGGAAGTAGGCGGCCAACTCTGACGACTGAGCTTTGCTTCAACCTTGGCTTTGCTTCAACTCGAGTGGCCGGTGTCATCTTCGAATCCTGCGCAGGTCCTCCATAATGCCTGAAAAAGAATTACCCTGCCATGCCCGATACAACATAGATCGTCCATGGCCGAAGAAATCGAAGAAAAAAAGTCGCATTACTGGCAGTAGGTTGTGAGAGACGAAGCGTGAAGTTTTTCTTATAAATGGCGACTACTTATACGATAAATTTGAAGTTTCCGCGTATAAAAATTGTGGGCCAATTTCATTACCTGCACGGTGAAGGAATTGAGTACAGATCAATCGGGGTTTTCTCCGTTTATGTATACATGTAGGCTTAGATGTCTGTTCTTTCTACCGTATAAGCCTAAGATTGTATCTACTATGGCTGGCGGCTGAAACTCTTTTTCTCCACTTATATGAAGAAGACTTTTCCTATATTTTTCACAGGCCAAGCTTTATTTTTATTTTTATAACTCCATAAGATATTTTTTCTATAATTTGTATGAAGAAGGTTTTTCACAGCCCAGCTTTATTTTTATATCTCCATAGAATATTTTTTATATAATTAGTAGGTAATAGGTTGGCCAGGTGTGGAGGTTTAGTTTTCATGATCCATGTTTCAATTTTGTGAGATTTCATGGATGTTGTATTATTACCGGTAAGTTAAGTTGTTTCATCCTCAGATTTCATGGATGTTGGGTTAATCGAATATAGGTTAGTTAAGTTGTTTTATGTTTAAGATTTCATACATGTTGTGTTAGTCCAATGATTATTTTGTGAGATTTCATGGATGTTGTATTATTACAGGTAAGTTAAGTTGTTTCATCCTCAGATTTCATGGATGTTGGGTTAATCCAATATAGCTGAGTTAAGTTGTTTTATGTTAAAGATTTCATGCATGTTGTGTTAGTTCAATGGTTATTTTGTGAGATTTCATGGATGTTGTATTATTATAGGTAAGTTAAGTTGTTTCATTCTCAGATTTCATGGATGTTGGGTTAATAGAATGATAGGTTAGTTAAGTTGTTTTATGTTTAAGATTTCATGCATGTTGTGTTAGTCCAATGATAATCATGATAGGTTTGTTAAGTTTTTTTATTTTTAAGATTTCATGCATGTTGTGTTAGTCCAATGATAATGATAGGTAAGTTAAGTTGTTTCATCCTCAAGATTTCATGGATGTTGTGTTAGTCCAATGATAGGTTAGTTGGGTTGTTTTATCCTTGATTTCATGCATGTTATGTTAGTACAATGATATTGATAAGTTTGTTAAGTTGTTTTATGTTTAAGATTTCATGCATGTTGTGTTAGTCCAATGATAATGATAGATAAGTTATAATGATAGATAAGTTTAAGTTGTTCCATCCTCAAGATTTCATTTCATGGATGTTGTGTTAGTGCAATGATAAGTTAGTTAAATTGTTTTATTCTTAAGATTTCATGCATGTTGTGTTAGTCTAATGATATTGATAGGTTTGTTAAGTAGTTTTATCCTTAAGATTTCTTGCATGTTGTGTTAGTCCAATGATAGGTTAGTTAAATTGTTTCATCTTCAATATTTTTAATAAGCATTTGGTTTAAATTAATGCTGTATATTTATATAATATCCCATTTTGATTTTATTTATGTAATATTGTCATGTATATATGTATGGAATTTTGTTATGGTGTCACTTTGATTACACTTATGAACATTTTCAATGTAAATTTGTACATGAATCTATTAACATGGAAAGAAAGATTGAAGCACATGCATAATGAATTTGAATTTAATGTAAGATGATAAAATGTAAAAAATAAATTAGTTTTAATTATGAAAAAATTATATAATTATGTATAACCCAAAATTTTGTAGCAAGAATTTGTAGCACTAATCTGTCTTATTTTTTCTATAAAATATAAAGTATATGTTTGTGTTAGTGGAGCATTTCAATATCTAAATGATGAAATTTATTTTCTTGATAAAATTTTGTACAATTTTAGAGGGTAATTGCAAGAGTGTACACATTTTCTTTCATTTTTTATGATATCTTTATATATATTTTTAAATAAATAAATCAACGAAACCCTGAACTTAAGCATGGGAGATATATTTATTGACACACATACAAAAAAAAAATCCCCAAGGCCTATCCTCGAGGGCCAGGTCAAGTAGTTTAAATTGCCATGCCAAAGCCATATTGGCTAAGGAGGTCATGAGGTTGAATCCACGTGGGTCTATGGAGGTTAAGTGTACATGTTCGCTAGCAAAAATTATCCTGGGCACCATTCATATAATGTGAGGGAGTTCCTAGAGGGTTTTCCCATGGAAAAATGAAGTCCCATGGGTTAGCTAGATTGGTAGATGCTCTTGTGCCAACTCTGTAAAAGTCTAATGATCAAATCTCATAGTTTCCTATGCCACTATCACTACAAGGAAAAGACCCTATAGCGGAGGTTTTTATGGAAGCCCCTATAAAAATAGCCTAACAATCTGTTTGTAGTGGAGGTGCGCAGGAGGATGTTTTAGCAAAAGTTTTTTTAACAGTGCATTTATACGTCTATACCACACTGGTGCGGCACTAGAACTCAACGCACTGTTGCTAATAGACAATGGTGCATTGTTGCATAATTAATTATAAAAAATAGAAAAACATGTTATGCATCATATAAAAGAAGCTCGTGAGCACCAATGCACACTAAGTGGGCACACTGGTGCGCAACAAACAGGTGCACCATCATTGTGTTTTTCCTTTTAAAAATGCATAACAGTGCATCGTTGTTCCTTGGGCGCACCGATGCATTCCAAATTGGTGCACCGTTGCATTTTTTTTTTAAAATAATGGTGCACTATTTGTAGTGATGCATATCGGTGCGCTTAACACGAGCACATTGGAACAGGGGTAAATACAAATAAAAACCGGCGGTAAAAAACCATTTTTGCCATTTCCAGTGCAGAGAAGCTTTCATCAAGCACCGGTGCCACCTTTTCCCAACTCAAACACATTGTCTTTGATGTTTCCGTTGCTTTCCTTGTTTCCATTCGATGCTTAGTTCATGGGATTCCATTTTTTCCATATGGTGGGAAAATTTGGATTTTTTCACTACATCCCAACCATGCCTCCTCGACAAGAAAATGTTTGGGTAAATTTTTATTTCTTTTTACATTGAATTTTTACCGAATTAAATTGTGAAATTGAGTAAAATTTTCATTGCTTTTCAATTTTTTTTTTCTACACGGTGCCTT
>JASDQU010102307.1:173713-185940 GCA_032191745.1 Picea mariana | reverse complement strand
TCAAGAGTTTTTGATGATTCTTTACCTTTGATGATCTTGATGGAGTGGTCTTCAATTTCTTCTTTCTCTTCCTTGCTTTGATATGTCTCCTCTAGCTTTAGCCATAGATCCTTGGCGGAAGTGCATTGTCCCATTCTCTCTTTGATAGGGCTTGAGAGTCCACTAAGAGTGGTCTTGAGAGCCAATGCATCATTCTTCTTTCCTTCCCTTTGAGCTGCCAACTTTGACTTGTTCTTCAACGGAACATACCCACTGATGGTTGCCTTCCAAATAGCTGCTCCCATTGTCTTCAAATACACTTTCATTTCTATTCTCCAAGTAGAATAGTTTTCCTCATCAAGTATTGGAACTTCATTATCCATTTGTGTGTCTATGGATGTCCTTCAAGCTTGTTAAGGCTTGTAGTGAAGGCTCGCTATGATACCAAAATGTACATTTTACAAGAGATCCTAGCTTCTTATTTATACTTTCATATTCTAGGTCACTTAACCCATTTTTAGGTTACTTAACCCATTTCTAGGTCACTTAACCTATTTTCCTTATTTTAGGGTTAACCACTTTCCATGAATAGAAAGTTCTCCAATACTTTATCATTTAAATATTCCTTCTTGATTTTGTCACTTTACTTTATCATTTAAATAATCCATCTTGATTTTGTCACTTTACTTTATCATTTAACTAATCATTTCTTATTTTCAAACACTTTTACTTCTTTGACCTTTTGGGGCTTCAAGCCTTCATATGGGGGTCCTCCAACTTCATAAGACCATAACTCTCAAACCGTGAGGAGTTATGTGACATTCCACATACCACCGAAAATGGCATGTCAAGCACTATCCATCTAGGATAGTTTCACCAAGATCTTCATCTTATTATTCCACATACAAGCATGGGTCCTCCAACATTTCTTCTAGGATAACCCAATCCGTAAAGCGTCTTCCCGTGAGGGCTTTCACCATAAGGGGACCACTTTGGAGTTCATTCATTTGTGCACCTTATCAACCATGATAAGACACTAATGATTCATATTTGTATCGATTGGTTTCCACTTGGACATATATTATTTTCATCAAGGGCATCATATCAATCAATTACTTGACATCAATCAATGACATCAATTAAACCATACCATTTACATATGATCCAACAATCTCCTAAATAATCAAACCATTGGCCTCAATGACAAACCATTTGCATCAATGACAAACCATTGGCATTAATGACAACATGATCCAACAATCTCCCCCTTTGTCATTGATGGCAATACCAACATTGATGTCAACTCCAATTACCAATATTGATGTCAACATGTAGACAAGGCATGCTCTACATCTAGTCAATGTGACTATCTCTCCACATCAATCTCTCCCCATCAATCGACATCAATCTCATCAATGTGATTATCTTATTTATTATACCATTGTGTGATCTCTTATACCATTTACACGCGGGATAGCTGTGTATAGGGTGAGTGTACACGCGGGCTGACTGTGTACAGGGAGTGTGGACTGAATAAAATCATGGAGATTTTTGTTTGAGTTGGTGCCAAGCTCTTGGATGATGAGGCAGGTTCCAGATCTACATTCTATGGCCTTAGATCTATCACTAAGACACTAGTATGGCTACATTATTGTCTTGATAGATGCAATTGTTTGATATGTTGTGAATGCTTAGGGCATTCTTGGTATGACTTATATGATGTGGCTCAATTTGGTTGATTTGATGGATGGAGTGAGCAGCACTCTTGTGATTCTGTAGTGACATGATTGCTATGGTACACTAGTTGTTTATACATGATTGAGATAGCATTCATATTGATTTGTTGTGGAGCATGAGCACGCTATTGGAGAGCTTGGATGTATTGTGACTGGCTGTGGGTCATTTTGGACAGTGGAAGACATAAGAGAAAGTGATTGGTTTCCACTTGGACATATATCATTCTCATCAAGGGCATCATATCAATCAATTACTTGACATCAATCAAACCAAATCATTTACATATGATCCAACAATCTCTCAAATAATCAAACCATTGGCATCAATGACAACATGATCCAACAAGCCAAAGTAGTGGCTCTTCTCTCCCTCAACAGAAGGCAGAAATCGGGATCAAAAGCGCTAGTATAAGTGATCTTAGCTGAGGTTTCAGAGGGTTTTATCTCAGTAGGGATTTTATTATACATTTTATTGAATCTTTTAGAGAAGTCAGAGACAGACTCTCCTTCTTTTCTCTTCAAGGACCCAAACTCTGTCATGTAATACATGAAGTCTTTTTTGTCTCCCCATTGTCTCAGAAAGGCATTATCCAAAGCCTCAATCCTATCTATAGATCCAGGAGGTAGGGCTCTAAACCATTTCCTAGCTTCGCCTTTAAGGCTATGGATAAAATTCTCATCCATACACTTGCATGCATGATAACATGATCATCTGTGAAGCTGTAAAAGGCTTCAAGGTGTTCTTCTACAACTATGTCCCCTTCGCCTGTGAACTTGGGTAGCTGCTTAAGGTATCCATCTGCTGGAAGGGAATTGAGAGGTTGTGGTAACACAAGGGGAGCATACCTAGTAGCTATTATGGCCTCCATTTTGGTCATGGGGAGATTAACTCCTGCCATGGGAATATTAGGTGGAGGAGAACTCGGAGGAGAAGGAGTTTGAATAGGGGATACCGGAAATGAGCTTCCTGGAGGAAAGGGAAACAATAGGGAATATAGAGAGAGAGATAAGGGACCTGAATGGGCATATGCTTCTCTCTTTGTAGTAACAACAACAAGAGGAGGGGTGGTGAAATATTCTGCAGTCCGATGTCTGCGCCAAGGTATAGCTTCGAGGGAGAGGGGAGTGACAAGGATTTCTCCTTTTAATCCTAGACCAGGAGGGGAAAACTCAGCAGGAGCACTCCCGAAATTCAGGAAACAGGAAACCTCAGAAGTAGGTTTGCTGGGAAGTTGAGAAGAAGAAAATGGAGTTTCTATGGAAGGAGGTGGCGAATTACCTAGTTCAGCGGTGGAGCTTTCTCCTTGAAGGGCCTTCCCTTTTCTATTAATCACCTCCAGATCCACTTCAGGCATGGCTAGAGGCAACTGTGGATGGGACCGCGTGTGTCTACCACTGGAAGCCACAACTAACATGACAGGTTCACCACAATGGAGTCGCCAGGTGCATAGTAGCAATCTTCAAGGGTCTGATGCTTGATGCACCTTCAGAATCAGAAGCTCAATGTCGTTCAATCCTAGGGAATATTTTCAACTTCGTCCCCAGCAACGACGCCAGAAACCAGAAATGTTGGCGACATAAGTCACTCCTGGATTGCAGCAGGAGCAGAGCCCGACGACCATCAGTTTATGTCATGTTTTGTTTATAAAGAGGTGATCGAATGGAAGTAAACTCGAAATAGTAACGTTCTAATCTCAGAAAACTGGGCTGGAACAACAGTGACACATGAGGTCTTGACCTAACTTAAGCCAGTAATAATGATAGTGGTGAGTAAGTAGAGGGAAGAGAGGGGAAATAAAGTCCGCTCTGGACATCCGGTCTTCCAGCAGTCTTCACAAAAGAGAAAAATTCTCGGATATGAGATCCTCTCAGAGCCGAATAAACTTCAAAATGAACCTAAGAAGATTGCAAAACTAATAAAATCAAACCTACATAATATAGCAATGCAACACCTGACTGGATCATTCATGCCCAGGATCTTAGATTCAGAGGAAAAAGGAAGAGAAGAAGCTGGCTACCATTAAACAAGAAGTCTCAAATGTTCTCCTATAACCAGAGAACTAGAGGCTGGATTAAAGTTTTACAATCGGGAGCTATGCTCTACCATTGATAGATTACAAAATGGAAAAATTGCCTACATATACTCAAGGAAAAACAACAACAACGAAACCGAGACACTGTATTAAAAACATTGCGTTTGCATGTCTAATGACAATCTACACATGCAGTCTCTGAATGATCGTTCACTTATGACAGATGCAATCAAACTCCTGACAGTCTTGTGGATGTACAGACGTGCTTTTAATTCGTCGCCGAACTTTCCATTTATGGCGGAGACGATGTCTAACCACCAACAACTACCTCAACAAATGCTTCCTTAGGATTGAGAACGGCTCGGCCAACTCTGCACTTTTGGGACGTGGAGGTCTTCTCATGCTGCCACCTAGATCAGCTGAATGGCCTAATGGATAAGACGTGGAGGCCAGTGCGAAGGCTGGGGCGCATAATTGGAAGTAGTGAATGGGTGGAGGTGACATGGAACACGGGGCTCAAGTGGATAAGGAGTAGAGACGACCATACAGATGGAGGCGACTGGGAGAGAAAGAAAGACACATGGCATGAGGTGAGTGGGTGATGAGATGGAGAGGGGCCATGTGGACGGAGGGAAGATGAGTTGGAGGATGAGGGGGAGAACACATGGTAGGAGGTGACAGGTGGAAACGAGAAAAAAGGGGAAAGGGATGGGCCAGGATGGTGCTGAGTGGAAGACGTACAATGGAAGGTGGAGGATATTGGAGATGGGACAATGTGGGGTCCACCGAGAGCTGACAATTCTATACCCTCCCCACTTTGTTAAAGGTAGAATGGCAAGGGGGCTCCGGAATCCAACCTTGACCGCAGATCTGAGCGCTCTGATCCAGGTCGTTGAGAGATGCACGACCAATTCCGAACCCACCCCCGCTTTAAAGGTAGAATGGCGAGGGGGGTCCGGAAACCAATCCTGACCGCAGATCTGGGTGCACAGATTATGGCCACCCAGATTTGCTTGCCTCTTATTCAAATGTGCAATTGCGCCCCCACTTAGGATAAGTGGGTTTTTACTCCATTTCTTGCCCTTTTTTAGATAATGGGGGGGGGGGCGCCCTTTAGGAAAAAACCCTTCTTACATGTTTAGGTGCTAACACTCATATTCTTCTACATTGTTTGTTGTTTCAAATTCAATTTTGTAAGACATGGATATGGTTTCTTGGGTAGGAGAAATGAAGACTACCCCAGCACCAACATTCTCCTTAGAAGAGGCTCCATCAAAAAACATTTTTGAAACATAGGTATTGGGAGTAGCGTCTTCATAAGAGGTAATGGGATGCTTTCTGATTTCAATAGGTGCCTGAGGAGCATCAGTGAGATGTAACACAATGGTTCCTAAATCAATATCAATTGCAAAAATGGGGCGGTTGGTAGGATTTGCTTCATCACTGATAATGAAAGAAAGTTGTGCTTCCCTATAAAGCCTTCTATGTTCGCCCCCAAACATAGGAATAGTGACATATGAAAGATCCATCTGCAAATTCCCCCCTAGTATTTTGATCCAAGATCTAAACAAGAGCATCCCAAACTTAGGGGGGACATCAACCACCACAATATCCATGACCACACTTTTCATTGGAAACTGGAACAAGGAGACAACCAAGTCTTTAATAACCCCAAGACACTTCACCTTCCTGGAATCAAATGAGTACAGGTCATGGTAGGTTTTTTTAATCTCCAATCCAAGCTCATTCATGATAGTCTTAGGCATGAGATTGTGATATGACCCTGAATCCATCAAGAAGTTGTGTAGCACTTTATCATGAATGTTCAATGATGTATAGAAAAGAGGGGAGGAGTCATCCCTATCCTCTACCAAAGATCCTAATAAGACAACTGGTTTTTCATCTTGGAGGTCGACTGAATCTATGGGATGAGATGAAGGTTCAAGATGCAACATTTTGGAAAGGCACCTTTTGAAATCCTCATTCTTAACTATCTCCAAGAAAGGTACAAGGATCTTAATTTTTTGAATCTCATGCTCAAAGATAAAAGAGGAGGGAGGCTTCCGAATCTCCTTAATTTATGGGGTAGGGCTCTTAACCACTGCGTGGGGGTTTTGTGCCTCTTTTTCTTTTCTACTAGTTGCCACACTCTTAACAGGATGCTCTGTCCTAGTAGGCTGATAAGGAATGTCAGGCTTTCCATCTTTCTTCTTGGACATGAGGTTGTATCTATTTGGATTGCCACTGGTCCTTTCCCCTTTTCTCAACTCATTTAGTTGGATGCCCATGAGAGCCTCTTCATATGCATATTGAGTTAAATGAGGGGATGAATAGGTGTCACCAAGACAATGGATTTCAGGATCTGCATCTTCTTCCTCTCCTTCTTTATCAATAACACGGTTATTTTGGTGAGGGGCTTGGATTTTATGATCATCCCTATCCCTATTCCTTTGATCTATTTGGATGATCTAAGGAGAATTATTGGGTCTTATGAAATTAACCATATTATCAACATTCTGGGGGTTCCTATAGCTCTGCCTTCCTTCAAATTTCAATTTCTCCATTTCTGCAGGAAGTGATTTTACTGGTTTTTTCAACTCATCCACTTGAGGCTTGGAATCAGAGGAATCAGAGGTTGAAGCTTTAGACCTACCTCTCCTTCTATCTCTATCACATTTACTCCTAAGCTTGTCAACTGCCAATATATTAGACTCTACTTCAAGGGTCACATCTTGCACATGAGCTAAAGAGGTAGCTCTTCTTTCTCTCAACAAGAGGCAAAACTCAGGGTCAAAAGCACTGGCATAAGTAATATTTGTAGAGGTTTCTATAGGATTTATTTCAATGGGAACCTTATTGTACATTTTATCAAATCTCTTTGAGAAGTTTGAAACAAATTCCCACTCTTCTCTCTTAAGTGACCCAAATTCTGTAATATAATAAAGGAAATCTTTTTTATCCCCCCAATGTCTTAAGAATGAATCATCCATAGACTCAATCCCATCAATATATCCAAGAGTTAAGCCTCTGAACCATTTCCTAGCCTCACCATCAAGGCTCTGTACAAATACTCTCATCCACACATCTTCATTTGCAATTTTTTGATTATCTACATAACTATAAAAAGCTGAAAGGTGTTCTTCTGCAGTTATGTCTTCCTCCCTTGTGAACTTGGGCATGTACTTGAGGTATTCCCCAACTAGTAGAGCATTCATAGGTTGAGGTAAAACTAGAGGGGCATATCTAACAACCACTATGGAATCCATTCTGTTTCTAGGAGGATTAACACCTGCCATTGGGATGTGAATTGTAGGAGAACTAGGGGGAGATGGAGTTTGGACAGGTAAGACTAGAGCTGTGTTTCTAGGGGAAAAGGGGAACGAATGAGTGTTGGAGGAGAATAATATGGGGTTCAAAGGAAAATAAGTTCCCCCCTCTTTAGATGCAACAACTTTGATAGGAGGAGTAGGAAAACCCAAAGTGGGAAAATATTCTAAGCTCCTGGGTCTAAACCATTTTACAATATTAGGGGAAACATGGGTGTCAGAACTTTCTCCTTCCAAATGAAGACTAGAAAGGGGAAGCTCAATAGGAAAAATATCAAAATCTAAACTTTTGGAAACTCCAACAGATGCTATAAAAGGAGAATTAGGTGCAGTTACTGGAGTTTTAAAAGAAGAATCATGTAAATTACCAGAATCACCTGGTACAACAGTTGAAAGGCCTTCATGAGAGGTCTTTCCTTTCTTGATAATATTTTTCGGCTCAACTTTAGGTATTTCCAGGGGCAATTGTGGAGTAGATCTCATGTGTTTGCCTTTGGGAGCCACAACTGAAATAGTGGAGTCGCCAGGTGCAAGTTGCAATCTTCAAGTTACTGATTTCTGATGCACCTTCAGAATCAAAATTTCTTTGTCATTCAATCCCAGGGAAAATTATTCAATTCGTTCGACAACAATGACACCAAGAATGTTAGCACTGAGAGTCACCCTCAGATTGTAAGATAATAAGCCCAATACCCATCAAAATGTTTGTGGAGGTAGGATTTATGAGTGGAGGTCGAATGGACAAAACTTGGTACAAGAATGATTTAACACAAAAACTGGACAAGGAATGCATAGGGAGATAAGGTCCTCATTAACTTCAGCCAATGGTTTGAGTTTAAAGGTGAGAAGAAGGAATAATTAGTGAGAAAGGTGGAGAAGTCTGCCATGAGCATTCGACCTTCAAGAAACTTGGTAAAGAAAAAATCAGGCACAAGAGCACTCTTGAACTCATGTTTCAGACACTGAAATATGTCACAACAACATAATAATCAAACCTACATTACCATGTGACTACAACAACTCGTTTTGATCCTCTATGCACGAGAATTTCAGCATAAGGGGAAATAAGATAACAAAGGGAAAGTACTGAAGCATTTTACAACAACATTATAATCAAACCTACATTACAATACAACCACAACCCTTGTCTAGATCCTCCATGCATGAGTGTTTCAACACAATTTAAACAAAGAGATGAAAGAAGATGACTTCTATTAATGCAAAAGTCTCAAGTGTCATACAAAAATCAGAGAATAACTCTGCTATCCAATATTACAAAATAGGGAGCTCTGCTCAACCATTCGACAACCCTAAAAAAATCTTGAATTGATCGATTTATACTCAGATCAGTCCACAAATACCATGATTGTGATCTGGCCATCCCATTCAAAGATTTATGTATATGCATCCTTCTGTAAGAATGTGTGTTTTTCCTCCTATCAAACGCAAACCTGGCTCAGTATGGGCCTGCAAGAAGAAGCTGTCCATCATGGTACCTCAGACTGACAACTTTGTCTCATCGACCATATCTTTCCCACTTTCTATTTATGGACTGAGGTGAGGTTTCAGCTACCAGTCCCTGCTTCATTAACTGTATCTTCATCAGGATTGGAGCATGACCGGATGATTAGCAGATGACCACCTGCCGCAGCTGGATTGGGCACTAAATAAGCAAGTGGCTGCAAAAGTCAATTTTCATTCATTAGCTGAACCCTCCTCGGGATCGGGATGTGATTTGACTATTAAGGGGCGACCACATGTTGCTATTTGATATGGTGTTGTATAAGAGCATGTGATTTTGGGGTCGTCGAAAGTGGTTTGGTCCCACACTGCTTTCGAGCCCAAAATGCACCGCCACTTGCCACCTAGCCACCCTGCAAAACCGTGGTTTGGATTTTGGCCCGCCCTTCGGATTTTAAAGCCCGAGCATGTTGTGGCCTCGAAATGATTTGAGGCCATTGATCTGAACGAGACCTGAGATCTGGGCGTGTCGACTACTTTATCTCCTCTGCCAAAATTTTATCCTTCTGCTAACTGTGGGAACCTTCCAACTGTGTTTAGAGATGGCCCCGAATTGAAATGTGCAAGGGATTTCTGCCACTGTAACTGCATTTTCCTGTCTATCTGCGCTCATACCTACCACCTACGAACCTGAACAACTTTATGTGATAACAAGACCAAAGTATGATTAAGGGAGAATTTAATATATTGATGAACCACAGGTGAAACAAATTTCTACAGAGCTGACGAGTATAGAGGAGGGTACCCATGTATCTCGATAGATGGATTGCTTTTTATATGGACATCAATGATCAATTGTTTGCAGTAAACAATTTATGCAGGTACAAGAGGAAGAATCAACAAGTTTGAAAATGAATCCCATAATGAAGAAAGCCCAAGTGAAGACAATGCATCAAACCATATGAAAGACAAAAGCTGAAGATAATGCAAGCCAAAGGATGAATATGACAAAATATGTAGAAATAATCCATATGAAGAGTAAGACAATAAAAGTCAGCTCAAGAAGATTTAAGATAAACATTAAAGGGGAGTGTTAGAGATAATGTTTATCTTAGTTTATTATTTAGGAGATTGTTAATTAATTGGATTTGAGAAGATTGGTTCAACTAAGTTTGCTCCTATTTTGGTGTGTGGTTGAGATATTGTCTCAAATGGTTGATTGTGTGATCAAAGTAGTTTGTCTATCTTCAGACATGCTTGTTGTATTTATATGTATTCATTACATTAATTCAAGATTATTTGTTATAAGATAAAGTGATTATGCCACTCACATTGAACATGCCTATTAATCTCATATCGTGATGATTATGATAGCGTTATATTGCGAGACCAATCAAATACTATACAAAACATAATGCAAAGAATACAATATCATTATATCCACAACATTAAAAAATCTCATAAAACATAAATATCTATATAATTGGAACAATTATAATTATTGTTAAAAAAAGAAATGAGTATGCAAAACACACTACATATTAAAAAGGGTAACTCAAATAATGACAAAACAATTATAAGAGCATATCTAGTGTATACTTCATCCTTAATCTTTTTACTTTCAATTTATTTTCTCTTTACAATGAAATGAAAAAAGAAAAAATATATATAAATCAAAAAATATATAAAAAAAATCAAATCAATTAACATTTAAAAACAATTCAAATCAATTAACATTTATTATTATTGGACACACCTACCACACTTAGAGGGGGGGCGGTGAGTGAGTGTGGAGCTCTTTTACCCAAAACTTCCCTCTTGACATAAAACTCCTTAGTTAACATTCAACATTTATTCATTACCCATTGTTGTCATTTAAAACCAGTTAGATGTGAACATATATCAGCAACACATATCATCAATAAGTCATCACCACAAGTAACAGAAAGAACACAAGATGCAATTTTTTTTTTTATTATGGACAAGAATCCAGGGTTTATCAACAACAACTGAATAGATTACAACTCTACAAGAGCACCAGCTCTATAATGAAAGACTCAGCTTACACCCTCAACACCAACTGATATGGCAACAATCCTCAATAGATATCAATCTATTAATAGGTACGTGACCTGTCAGTAGTGCATCCTGCGTGTGTACGTGCCCTGGCTCACTACAGCCCACGTGTGCACGCGACCAGTGTATAATGCAACATGCATATGTTTTTGAGCAACTAGGGTTTTGCTTTGCTTCACATTATCAGATCCTCTGCAACCTACAATCACTTTCTCTTCTATCTTCCACTGTCCAAACTGACCCACATCCAGTCATAACACATCCAAGCTCTCCAATAGCTTGTTCATGCTCCACAATAAATCAATATGAATGCTATCTCAAATATGTATAAACAACTAGTATACCATAGCAATCATGTCATCACTGAATCACAAGAGTACTGATCACTCCAGCAACTAAATTAACCAAACTAAACCACATCATAGAAGTCATACCAAGAATTCCCTAAGCATTCCCATCACATCAAACAATAGTATCCATAAAGACAATAATGTAATCATACCAGTGTCTCAGTGATAGATCTGAGGCCATAGAATGCAGATCTGGAACTTGCCTAATCATCCAAGAGCTTGGCACCAGCTCAA
Organism: Picea mariana; assembly: GCA_032191745.1. Classification (NCBI taxonomy): domain Eukaryota; kingdom Viridiplantae; phylum Streptophyta; class Pinopsida; order Pinales; family Pinaceae; genus Picea; species Picea mariana. The sequence continues at coordinate 174,745 of JASDQU010102307.1, read as the reverse complement.
ACACAAGTCTTCACCATTTTATCAACCATACACTCCCTGTCTTCAGACAACCCACGTATACCTTAATGTATACGCACCCTAAGCACAGACAACCCACGTATACCTCAGAAACTAAGGTGTCTGAAGTTCTGAGAATTTTTCCGTCAAGATCTCCGACATTGCCGAAACTTTGATGCGTCCATGAGATCCTCCTCTCGCTCTCTTCCTCGGAATAGATCTTCAATCATGATCAAGAGATCCATACCAAAGATGCTCTCACAAGAATCTCTCCATCAATACTCTAAAAGATATTCTCAAAAGAAGCTCTCCATTGATACTTCAAAAGATATTCTCACAAGAAGCTCTCCATTGATCCACAAGAAGGATTCTCACCAAATGTACATTTCACAAGAGATCCTAGCTTCTTATTTATACTTTCATCTTCTAGGTCACTTAACCCATTTCTAGGTTATTTAATCTATTTTCCTTATTTTAGGGTTAACCACTTTCCATGAATAGACAGTTCTCCAATACTTTATCATTTAAATAATGATTTCTTCTTTTCAAGCACTTTGACTTCTTTGACCTTGGGGGCTTCAAGCCTTCATATGGGGGTCCTCCAACTTCATAAGGTCATTACACTCAAACCGTGAGGAGTTATGTGACATTCCACATACCACCAAAAATGGCATGACAAGCACTATCCATCTAGGATAGTTTCACCAATAAATTCATTGATTTTCATCTCATTATTCCACATACAAGCATGGATCCTCCAACTATTCTTCTAGTATAACTCAATCTGCAAAGCGTCTTCCCGTGAGGGCTTTCACTGTAAGGGGACCACTTTGGAGTTCATCCATTTGTGCACCTTATCAATCATGATAAAACAATAATGAGTCATCTTTTCATCAAACAAACTATGCATCATTATGTATCAATGACAACTTATTGATTCATCTTCATATATGCATGATATCAATAATCCATCTTTATCAATTGGTTTCCACTTTGACATCTATCATTCTCATCAAGGACAATCATCAATCAATC
>JASDQU010102307.1:157802-173613 GCA_032191745.1 Picea mariana | reverse complement strand
TCGGTAGGTGTTGTAACTATTATCAGTTCATCATGAAGGTCGAAGGAATGAAAAATCACGACATTCACATCATGTATTCCATGCAACCCTCATCATTGGTACCTTACATGCGGGGATGTGTTATGGAAAATCTGCAGTTCGATTCGAAACATCTACTCACCATGAATTCAGTGTTCTTCAACATGATTCTTCCTTCTACTCGACTGGTTATAAATCCAAGAGGTTCTACACCCATTTTATTCACAAAATCATATTCAGGCTCTGTCTATAAGTTTTCTCGTAGGCCCAGGTTGATCAAATTCTTCAGTTTGGGAATCCTCCCAATATACTGCATGCAAGACAGATACTGGTCATGCCATGGTGACCTATCAGGACATAAATAAGGGTACACGTAGTGGCAGGATCACTAGAACTGGGCCCCAAAGTGATTGGGATTCATTCTCACACATAATAGGCATCCTTAAAGATAAAGAAATGATTTTTCCTTTACCCACGGGAACGAAAGGAACTACGCAGGAAGAAAGGATGGTAGAAGCCGTGTCTCCCCAACAACGAATACCTTGGAGAAGGGGGAGATCAAGGAAGAACAAGGAAGTTGGGGAAACTTGAATCTCAAATGAGCCGCGCACATGACTGATCGTTGAAAAAATTACTTATGCGCGCCACTCACATGGAGCCTTTGGAAGGTACCAGTCGAGAAAGTGGGAGCATAATGAGGAGGATGGATGTCGCAGGCTCAAATGACCAAGAGACATCTTAGTAGCTGAAGCAAGCAAAGCTATCCATCGCCGAGCTATACCAAGAAAATAGGGAGCTGAGACAATAGTTGGCGACAAAGATCACATATGCATCAACAACATAGGGTCGCAAATGTGACATGGCTCAAGAGACAGCTCTGAGAGGCACATGATACAATTGTACAGTTGTACGAAGCACAACGGATGTCGGAAGAAAGGTATGCCAAACACTCCAGAGAATGTGAAGCAGTCGAAGAGATAGCTCACGCAGCTCTCGCCAATGAGTAGAAGAAACAAGATTAGTTGAGTTTGTTCCTGTATTCACAAACATACGACAAATCTTAATAATTTTGAAGGAGACATCGCACAAGAATTTTTCCATTTTAATAATGGTCGTGACTGTCTACAGCCACTTGCCGCGCACACTTCCCCCAAAAAATGAGCGCGCGACAGAGAAAAAAATCCGTTACAGTAGACAATGGGACTTTGGCAGACACTTGTCCACTTGGATAACTGATTGACGACTGAATCCCTGTGGTGGATTATAACGATCATGATGTAGCTAGATGTGCCTTTTGTCTATTTTTGGAAAACGTCATGCGAAGAGTTTTTTAATGCAGAACAATCAGTTCCCTATTTTGTATAGATAGAAATTAGAAGATTAGGGTATCCCAAGCGGTGCCGTCATTTAAATATTTATCTTTTTGATGTAAGTCAGGTTGGTTGTCAAAATTAGTATAGAAAATGACTATTGTATATAATTTGAGTTTGACAGAAAATTAACGCAAATGTTCTATAGCTTCGATGAAAAGATTCTCATTGTAGCAATTGGATGTATTGTGTCTCTTTCTTTGCATATGTGCTTCCTGTCATCTTTATTCACATCTTTTTCTGTCTAATTCAGAACGAAGTTTTGAACTTGTGGATTCGCTATGCAACGCCCCTTGTTCGTGCCATTTAGAAAAAATGTTTTTCTTCTAAAAGTTAACTCTGAATTCATTTGCAGCGGTGCTCCGAGTTACTTCTTGTGTTTTTTCCCTGCCACAAATTACGATTTTGCACTAAATACTATTTCTCACTTAGCCTTATCCTCTCAAGTTCATTCACTGAGTCATTTGTTTCTTTCATTTTTCCTCGAATCGACTCTATAGCCCAAAGTCTTACTTTCTTATGCCAATATAACTAGAATTCATTATTTCTAAGGTGTTAAATCTAGCCATAGTTTTAAAGCCATATTCTGCACGGAGACAAAGTCTCCCAAGAGAGCCCTATCTAGGTTTGAAAGGCTAGTTTCGGGCCTCAAAGTTGGTTGAAACAGTTGCCTCTGTCATTTTTTTATCAGCCGAACAGATTTACAGAGTGCTAACATTCTGGCACCGTTGTCGGGGAATGAAATTGAATAGATTTTCCCTTGGTATAACGACTAACATTGTAGTTGGACCCCTGAGGGTAACAGAGGGACAAACATCTACACCGACTGAAAACCTTTACCCTAACGACTCCAGTTAAAAAGACCAGTAGCTCCAAGTAACGCAGTTTAGGAACCCTGGCTTTGAAGATGATCTATACCAGAGAAAATCTTGACCCAAAACCTACAGATCCTGTGTACGACCCCGAGAAAATTTTGTGCAAGACTAGAGAGAAAGCGTCAGACCCGTTTTATTACCTAGAAAAAAGTCTGTCCTTACCAAAAGATGGCATGCAAAGCATCGATTACCTTGAGTTTGACACGTTGTTTGAGCAAACCTTATTCAGGTATAAGTCGGAAACCATCTTGGATGAGATATTTTTTGACCAGAAGAGATTCCAAACCCTAGTGTCCAATAATATTCCTCAGGTCCCAAACCCGCCTAGGGCCATGGCCACCATATTTGCCCCCCTCATTCTTTCATCCCAACTGCATGATCTGCCCTAGAATTATAGCCAGAGGATTAAACTCTACGATGCTGAAGGGAACATTTCATCCGAGAAGCATATGGATTGGTTCAATGACTTCGTCAACCTGAAAGAGGTAGAATATGTAGACGCGAAAATGAGGTTGTTCACGTAGAGTTTTGTGGGGGAGGTGAGGAAGTGTTTCAAATCCCTACAACCAACAATTATTCAAGACTTCTCCACGTTCGAAACATCTTTCATTAATAGATGGGGAGACAAGAAGAGCCCATTGCAGTTATTGACATAGTACAATAACATGAAGAAGGCGTCGAAGGAGACGGTGCAAGAATTCTCATCTTGTTTCATGAAGGTGTATAACTCAATTCCTACAGAAGTCCAGCCACCTCCCAGGGCCGTGCAATTGCAATACGCTAACTCCTTCGAAAACGACTCCGATTTGCTATTGAGAGAAAGAAGATCAACAAAACTGGATGCGATAATGAGCAATGTGATCGAAGTCGAGGTAAATATGATGGGATTGGGGAAGATCAAGTAGAGATTTAATAGAGGTGATAAGAAGCCCCAAGGAGATGTGCAACCATCAACGTCGAGATCCTCAAATAAAAAATTCGACTTAATGATGAGAACCATGGAGAAGCTAATGGAGAAGATGTCTGTGGGAAACAAACCCACTGCCTGAGAACAACATGACCCCCAACCCAAGAATTAGAACCTCAGGAGGGGTCAAGTCCCTCAGATGAGACAGAGGGAACAGAGTGAGAAGAGAGATCAAGGCGACCAACAGAAAAGGCCTCCATTCCAAAAAAACTACGTGGATGAAGACTTTGATTAGATGTTCGAAGACCAAATGCATTGTTGCAATGACAAGAACCTGCGTTTGTTCTTGACAAAGAGAAACATGATCGGTACATGAGAAGAAACAATAATTTTATGCTAGAGATAAACAATGCATGGATTGGGGAAACTGATGACACGTTGTCCTGGGAAACGAAAGAGTTCAGAAAAGGTTATTAGAACACCATCATGAATTTTCAGAAGAAATATAACCTTAGGAGCAAGGAAGTGTCGACCGAGCCTTAGCAGGCTAATCCCATAATGAAACCTCCGACGAACACCCCTTCCACAAGTTGAATGATGCCAGATAGAATGAATAAGGATGCGACGGAGAAGGCAAAGTCAAAGGAGGAGGCCTCGAAGAAAACTTCGGAAGGAGGCTGAGAAGCAGGTGGAAAAGAGGTAGAGAAAGTTTGAGCTCCCTTTAACTTTGAACATGAAATGGCTAAAATCAAAATATCTGTCCCTTTCAATGAACTTATCAGAAAGGGTGATTACTGGGAGAAAATTATTAAAATGATGAAAATGGGAGGGACCCCCGACACTTTGAATGTCCAAGATGATCACCCTGCTATCCTATTTGGTCCATGTGTTGAAGAGACAAGTGATACCAAGGATGTCCCTCCATTCTACGTTAGTATGAAGGTCCATGATATGACCCTACATAACTCCATGCTGGATTCAGGTGTGTCACACAACCTCAGGCCAAAGGTGATCATGGACGAATTGGGTCTAGACATCACTGGAACTTATAAGGACCTTTTCTCTTTTGACTCGAGGAAATTCAAGAGCCCGGGCCTCATCAAAGACTTGGTCATGTCATTGGCCCAGATTCCTTCAAAGAACATGGTGATGTATGTGGTCGTGGAAGAAATACCCCCTAATTTTGGCATGTTTCTTTCCAAGTTGTGGGCTGTGAAGTTAAAGGGGACCCTGTAAATGGACATGTCATATGCTACCATTCCTATCTTTGGCTAGGACAGACGATTGTATAGAGAAGTGCTACTGAAATACATGGTGAGCAGCAATATGCAGCCAAATAACCATCCCATATACTCCATCGATATTGAGGTTGGTTCTTCTATATTCTACAATGACTTGAGTTTTGAAGAAGAAGAGTCGACAACCATCATGACAGTTGATGAGGAAACCGCGTGGAAAGCAGTAGAGTGCACCAAATCGAAGGACCACATGAAAAATAGGATATGGAACATGAGTCTTGATAGCGCGGTCAACAAAGAAGGGGTTGGGGGTAGCGTGTGGGTAATCCCCCCTGAAGTTGGCATGAAGTTGTGCTCATACAATCTCGCGTTTGAATGCACAAACAACATGGCTGAGTATGAAGCACTGATTCTGAGCCTGAAGGTGTTGAAAGAATTAGACGCAAAGAGGATAACAGTGCACAGAGACTCTGAACTGGTCATAAACCAGGTTAAAGGCATATATCAGACAAAGCACCCCACACTGAGGGCATACAGGAACTTGGCGTTGGACCTCCTTGATGAATTTTCAGAATATGACATATCCTCTATCCCAAGGGAGAAAATCATATCACCGATGCAATGGCCACCTCAGCCTCAGTTTTTAAAATTCCCATCCTCCCAAACAAAAAATATGAGATTGAAGTCAAACACAGGCCAACAGTTCTTGATAATATCAAATACTGGCAGTTTTTTGAGGACGAAAAGTAGGTAGAAAGATTTCTTCAGATGAGTGATGAGTTCACTAACATAAACATTGATGATGAATGTTGTTGCGATGAAGATGGGAGTGCATATGCGCGCAGTAATGAAGACCCTTTCCAGAACCAGATCGCGGGAAGGGACATAATACAACTAAATAATAACATCATTCCGAAGGGGTTAGTGTCGCTGGAAAAGTTGTTTGATGAAAATCACATGACTAAAAACCCCAAGATCACTGCGAATGAAGAGGACGTGGAAGACTGCAACATCGAGGCCGAAGAGAACCCAAAAATGATCAAGTTATCGAGGACGCTCAGCCTAGAGGTCAAGAAAGACTACGTCAATCTCATGAAGGACTTCCTCAAAGTTTTTACATGGAGCTATGATGATTTGAAGGTGTATGACACTAAGGTGATCCAACATGTTATCCCTCTCAAGGAAGATCAAAAACCTTTCAAACAGAAGCTGAGACGGATAAACCCCCTGTTACTGTCGCTGATCGAGAAAGAGGTAAAGAAAATTTTTGATGCTAATATTATTGTTTCTTTGCAATTCTCTAAATGGGTGGCTAATTTGGTGCCCATAAGAAAGAAGAAAAGCGAGATAATACTGTGTTTAGACTTCCAAAATTTAAACAAAGTGTCCCTCAAGGATCACTACCCTCTTCCCAAAATGGACTATATACTGCAAAATGTGGTGGGGTCCCAGAAGATGTCCATGTTGGACAAATTTTCAGGGTATAATCAGATCATGTTCCACCTAGATGACAGAGAAAAAACATCTTTCACAACTCCATGGGGAATGTTCATGTATGCCAAGATTCCCTTTGGCCTGATGAACGCTGGAGCTACTTTCCAGAGGGAAATGGACATTTCATTTTCCAATGAAAAGGAAAAGTTCATTGTGATCTATCTGGACGACATCATACTATACTTTTCCTCCGAAGAACAACACCTCAAGCATATGAATAAAGTTTTCCAGAAGTGTCAGAAGTTTGACATATCGCTAAATCCAAAGAAATCACATTTCGGGGTGGAAGAAGGGAAGCTTTTGGAACATATTATCTCGAGGGAAGGAATTAAAATAGAACCTAGTAGGGTTGAAGGAATCCTAAATATCGACACTCCGTGCAGTAAAAAAGAAGTGCAATCCTTCCTGGGAAAACTAAACTTCTTGAGGAGATTCATCCTGAATATGGAAAAGATTATAAAGCATATCACTTGCATGCTCAGAAAAGGAAATGAAATCAAGTGGAACCCGAAGGCCAAGAAATCGTTTGAAGATATCAAGGCATTCACTAGAGCACCTGTATTATCCAGTCCAAATTTCATGAAGGATTTCATCATGTTTTAATTCACCTGAGAGCATATGGTTATCAGTGTGCTATTACAGAAAGACAAAAAAAACTTCAAGAAGCCTATAGCTTATTTCAACAAGAGGCCGCGGGATGCTCCACTAAGGTACAACATCATGGAAAAACAAGCCTATGCTTTGGTGAAGGTCTTGAAGTAGTTCAGATTGTACATATTGCATTACCATGTCATTTCTTATGTGCCTAGCAACTCAGTAAAGGATATCCTGACTCAGCCTCACCCCGAAGGAAGGAGAGGTAAGTGGATAGAGGCCATTTTGGAATATGACCTAGATATCAAGCCTATGAAACTAATTAAGGGTTAGGGCCTTGTGAATATAATGGTGCAGTCGGACTGCGACACTGTGGGAATAAATTTCATTGTCAATCTGTCAGAGATTCCTCAAGAATAAACAACTGCGCAGCTGTCCCAGGAGTTTGTCGATTCGCCATGGTATGTAGACATCATCTATGTGTTGAAGAATATCCAGGCCCCTCCAGGCGTAATTAAGACTAAGGACAGATTTCTCAAGCTTAAATAAGTTAAGTTCTTCATCTTGGATAACTCACTGTACTGGAAAGACCCTGGGGGAGTGTTGTTGAGTTGTTTGATGGAAATTGATGCGAAGCGAGCCACACAAGAATTTTTCAAGGGGGATTGTGGGAGACACCATTACTAGAAAACTGCCATGCACAAAATCCTATGGGCAGGTTACTATTGGCCTACAATCTTCACAGATGTGTACAAAGAAGTCTCCAGCTGCCACAAATGTCATATTTTCAACGGGAGAAGAAAGCTGCAACCCCTACCAATTAAGCCAACCTCAATCGAGGCACCATTCATGCAGTGGGGATTGTATTTCATAGGAGAAATAAATATTCCATCCTCGGTGCAGCACAAATGGATACTCACAACCACTGACTACTTCAAAAAATGGATAGAATCGATCCCCACCAAGAAATCTACCGACGTAGTCATCATGCAATTCCTAGAGACAAACATCTTGTTGAGGTTCGGATGTCCCGTCAAGATCATAACAGACAATGCGTCCACATTCAAGTCTAAGAGGATGGAGAAGTTTTGTCAGGATTACAATATAACCTTGGGGAATTTTATGACATACTACCCATAAGAAAACGGGTTAACAAAATCCTTGAATAAAAGCCTAACTAGGATCATCAAAAGGCTCTTGTAAGACAATAAGAAAGCCTGGCATAAAAATCTTATCTATGCACTGTGGGCAGATCAGGTTACCACCAAGAAGTCCATCTCAACATCACATTTTCAGATTGTATATGGCATAGACACAATTTTCCCTACCACACTAGGGTTTCCCGTAAAAAAATTGATGCAAGAGCAGGAGGCCAAGCCAAATGACGTGTAGAGAAGAATAAATTAGTTGCTTCACACACAACAGATGAGGGAGCAAATGTACAATCAATCGCAACTCCACCAAGAAAAGATGAAGAAAGCCTTTGGAAAGCGTTCCAAGATAGATGATTTCTGTTTGGGTGATCTAATGTTGAGATGGGACGCGAGAAATGAGGACAAAGGAAAGCACAAAAAGTTCTATAACCTGTGGATGGGTCCATTCAGAATCAGTGCACATCACGAAAATAATGCTTATTTTCTGGAAGAACTAACTGGGGAGTATGTTGGTTGGGGGCCTGTAAACATTAGGTTCCTCAAACATTATCTGATGAAATAAATTTCGTTTAAGTCATTTTTCATTGTAAATAGTCATTTTATTTTTGTGTCAAGTCAGTAGGTCAGAAGAAAATTGAAGCTTGAAGTGAAGGCCCTGATTTTTATGCTGATTTTTTTTAGAAACTGCGTCGATAGGTTTAGGTTGCATCCTATTTTTCATATTGTTGTGTTGAAGAGTCGAAATAAGGCCCAATGGTCAGGCACCTGGTCTACTATTCTTTTCTACCTCGTGGGGAGGATAGAATCCCCATTGGGGCAAGTTGTTAGTGCCGACAATTTTTTTTTCAATTAGAGTCGGTTTTCAGTCGAGTTATAGCCCATGTGTCAAAAAACGTGAAGTTAAGTACGCAAAAATGAAGGGGTCGAAGTTAGAAAGTGGTTGATTTCACTCAGAAGCAGGAAGGGATGTTAGAGTCGAAACATACGTGAATGTTACGGGTATGTTGTTCCCAAAAAATCAGGTCTTGTCAAATTTATTCCCTACGTGCCCTAGGTCGAATCAAATGGTTAATGGAGGTCACGTTGGCAGGTCTTGTAACTATTATGAGTTCATCATGAAGTCCAAAGGAATGAAAAATCGTAGCGTTCACATCATGTATGCCCTGCATCCCTCATCTCCGATACCTTACACGCAGGGATGTGTTATGGAAAATATGTAGTTCTATTCAAAACATCTAGAAACCATGAATTCAATGTTATTTGGCACTTTTCTTCCTTTCGCTTGACTGGTTATAAATCCCATAGGTTCTACACCCATTGTATTCAGGAAATCAGATTCAGGCTCTGTCTGCAAGTTTTCTCGTAGGCCTAGGTTGATCGAATTCTTCAGTTTGGGCATCTGCCCGATATACTACGCGCAAGACAGATACCGATCTCGCCATGGCGACCTCTCAGGGCATGAAGAAGGGTACACGTAGTGGCAGGATCACCAGACCCGAGCCCCAAAGTGATTTGGGTTCATTCTCACTCACAACGGGCATCCCTAAAGATAAAAAATGGTTTTTTCCTTTACCCACGGGAACAACGACATCACATCACACAGAACTTGGAGCAGAAGGAACTTTACATGAAGGAAGGATGGTAGAAGCCCTGTCTCCCCAACAATGAATTCCTTGGAGAAGGGGGAGACCAAGGAAGAACAAGGAAGCTGGGGAAACTCGAATCTTAGATGAGTCATGCGCACAACTGATCATTGAACAATTACTTATGCGTGTCGTCTGCCTGGAGCCTTTGGAAGGTATCAATCGAGAAAGTGGGAGAAGGATGAGGAGGATGGATGTCGTAGGCTCAAATGATCAAGAGGCATCTCAGCAGCTGAAGAAAGTGAATATAGCCATCGCCAAGTTGTACCAAGAAAATAGGGAGCCGAGACAATAGCTGGTGACAAAGATAACAAAAGCATCAACAACACAGGGATGTGAAGGGAACGTGACATGGCTCAAGAGACAACTCCGAGAGGTGCAGGATATGATTGTACAGCTACACGAATCACAATCAATGTCAGAAAAAAGTTATGCCAAACAATCCAGAGAATGCGAAGCGACCGAAGAGATATCCCGCACAACTCTCGCCAACGAGCACAAGAAACAAGATTAGCCGAGTGCATCCATCCAGTTAGTTTACAAAGGATACATTCAAATTGAAGGCATAGATTTTGAAGATGCCTTTTCCTCAGTTGCAAGGATGGAAGAAATCACATTGATCTTAGCCTATGCATATTCAAAAAGAATCAAAGTGTCTCACATGGATGTAAAATCATCCTTTCTAGATGGGGAATTAGAAGAATAAGTCTACATCGAATAGCTTGAAGGGTTTCTACTATCAGAAAAGGAAGATTATGTTTGTAGGTTGAAGAAAGTATTGTATGGACTCAAACAGGCTCCCAGAGCATGGTATTCAATATTGGACAGGTATCTATAACAACAAGGATTTAGGAAGGGCAATGCAGAAAACAATCTATACATAAAAGTGGACCAAGACAATATATTGATAATTGAAGTTTATGTAAATGACATCATCTTCGAAAATGATGATCACAGGATGAGTCAAAAGTTTGCTAGAGATATGAAAAATGTGTTCGAAATGTATTTTCTTGTTGAGTTGAATTTCTTTTTGATATTAGAGATATGTCAGCATGATAAAGGTATTTTCATCTCCCATACCAAGAATATCATATAAATGCTAAATAATTTTGGAATGGAAGATTGTAAACTAGTAAGTACTCCTATGCAGACCAGTTGCAACTTGAGGAAGGAAGATGCATCTAAGGATGCATATCAGAGACTCTACAGATCAATGATTGGCAACTTAATCTATGTGACAACATCAAGAATAGATGTGATGCAATTAGTTGGATAGGTTTTGAGATTTCAAGCAACACCAAAAGAGACACATGTTATGGTAATAAAACAAATACTCATATATCTCAAAGAAAGAAAATATTTTGGATTATGGTATCCAAAAGGGAATGATCTATCTTTGGTAGACTACACAGATGTAGATTGGGAAGGTAGCATTGATGATAGAAGAAGTATAAGTGGAGAAAATTTCTACTTAGGTGAGTGTCTGGTATCATGGTTAAGAAAGAAACAATCATCAATATATTTGTCCACAACAAAAACAAAATAGATTGCAACAGCAACATGTTGCACTCAAGTTCTCTAGATGAAGTAGACCTTGCAGGATATACATGTGGAATATGATGAGCCTATTTTGATACTCTGTGATAACACCAATGTTATCAGTATCTCCAAGAATCCAATAATGCATTCCAAGACGAAGCACATTCTAGTCAAGTTTCACTTTCTACGGGAACATGTTACAGAGAAGAACATCAAGCTAGAGTACATTGGTGTTGGTTGTGGAGCTTGATTATCTTCTTGATTCAGAGGTCTTTGTTTTCAACCATGTTTATACCCCATGAATACTTTACACCTCGGAATAATGTACACTCCTCCATGCGGGGGACTGTAGAGGGGGGTTACCCCCTTTGTGGGTCCGGGGGTGAAGCTCCCAAAGGAAAAAATGCCTTGTAAATTTATATTGTAATTTCATAGTAAATATGGACTGTTCATTATAAGGTCGTAGATCTGATGGTAGAATTTATGTTAGGATTTTTTGACCTAGAAGGCAACCCTCTTTTATGAGGGAAATGTATTGTGGCTATGTATCATTGCAAATATTGTATTTTGAGTGAGGATACTGTGAGAGAAAGAAGAGGAAGTTACAACGGGTGTGATGTAGGTTGTATCCCTTCATTTGCTGGATAATAATAAAGGAAGGTTTTGGCAATTTCTTTGGTGGGCATAGCCCTCATTGGGTGAACCATGTATATATGTGTCTCTATTGTATTGTGTATCTTCTATGTTTTATTTCTGCATTTGTTTTATTTGATTTCTCTGTGATCTTGTTTTTCTAACAACTAGTATCAAAGCGAAAGGTAACTCACAGGAAAAGAGGGTTCCTGGTTTGAGTGGGAGAAATGGTGGAATATGGAAAGTTTAGGGTTGCAAAATTTAATAGCCAAAACTACCAGTTATGGAAGATGTAGATGGAATATTATTTATATCGTAAGGATCTATTCCTACCATTGGGTGGAGTAGAAAAGAAGTCGACGCCCATGAAGGATGAAGAATGGGTGGCTCTTGATAGAAAGACACTAGGAACGATACAACTGAGCTTGTCAGCATCGGTGGATTTCAATATTTCGAAAGAAAAGACAACGAAGGAGTTGATGGACACGTTAGATAAATTGTATGAAAACAATTCGGTGTCCAATAAGGTATTTCTAATGAAGAGATTATTTAATATGAAGATGTCAGAAGGTGGGTCTGTTGCAGATCATTTAAATGAATTTAATACGGTTACTAATCAACTAATCTCTGTAAAAGTGGACTTTGATGATGAGGTAGGGGCTCTTCTAATCTTGTGCTCATTTCCAGAAATATGGAACGACTTGGTCATGGTTGTAATTAACTCTGTCTCTGGTTCAAACACTTTAAAATTTGATGATGTTGTTGGTGTTATTATTAGTGAGTAAATGAGATGGAAAATCATAGGTGAGACATCAGGTAATGTGGTAAAAATGGAGAACAAGGGAAGACAAAAGGATAGAGGAAAGGGCGCAGGGAACCGTGGGAATTATAGGAAGGGAAGATCCAAATCCAGATTTGGAAAGATAGAGTGATGGAATTGTGGGAAGAAAGGACATCCGAAGAAAGACTGCAAAGCTCCAAGGAAACAAAGAGATGGACAACATGAGAAAAATCAGGAAGAAAATGTAACAAGTGATGTGTTACAAGATGCTTTGATTCTTTCTGTAGAAAATATTTCTGAGTCTTGGGTAGTATATCCAAGGGATTCATTTCACGCCACACCCCATAGGAAACATTTTCTAGATTGCGACTGCTACGTGTTTTTATATTGTGGATTCTATGTAGATTGTCCTATTATGTGTTCATCCTGCACGCTCTATGTATATGAAACCCTTTCTTTCATAATCTCCAAGGTTCTAAAATCCTTGTCTTTGTGCCCAACTAACTTACAAAATTTACAAAATGTACTCTTTGCTACTTTACAATATTTCTACATCAGGGGGAAATGATAAGGATCATTCCCATGTGTTTTTGAAATCTCACAACATGGTCCTCCTAAAACTAAAGGGTTTGGCATACCGACTCCAATATACTACACAAATAATGGACACTCATTCTTATGATGGCCTTATGTCCTACAGATTATACACCAGACATCTTCTCTTTTCTCCTTTCTTTTGTTCTGATTCAACTAGAATGTTAAGTTCTCCAGATATTACTTATAATACCCCAAGGCCGAACCCTTGTTGAATTGTAATGATGTTTAATGATTTTTATAGGCTGGTGAGCCTAGATTCAAAGTATAATGAGCCTATTTTTGTATATGTAATTATGCAAATTATTAATAAAAATACATCGTTGCATGTAGACCAACCACAAAGAAAGAGTTATGGGGGACTAAGCTCCACTAGGAAGGGAAAGGGAAGGGGGATGAGAGGCTAGGAAAAAGGGGATAAGATTGAGGGATTAAACCAAGGGAATATTATAATGTATTTCCTAAATTACTAGGGTTTGGGAAATAAACCCTATTATCCTAATTTCCTTTGGGGAGAGGAATGAACTCCAAGTGGAGAGGAATGAGCTCCTGGAAAGCCAAGTGTCATCTAGGACACATGCAAATTTATGTGGGAAATTCCATCATTGGGGGGGTTCTCTGACCGTTCTTTCCATCTCTCGCCCCATTCACTCACGCACTGAGAAGGTACGCATTCAACCATTTCTACCATTGTTGAACCCTTTTCCATCGTGAACCTATGTAATTTGTTGAGTCATCCCTTGCCTTACCTAATTTTTCTACTGTGGTTACCTGGTTGACTTAAGAGATGGACATAAGAGGTGGGTTGTTAGGCCCAAAGGTTTAAGAAGAAGGTTGTTAGGCCTGTGAGAAACTCTCTCCATGTGATAGATATTGTTGGGGAAGTGATTTCTCCTCGAGGTAGTCCAACAGTAGCTACCAAGCTATGAGAATTTCTGATCCATCCTGTTGTTGAAGCCATGAAAGGGAAGTGGAGAAGCTGATGGACCGTGGAACAATGAAGGTGTATATTCTTGGGGTGGGATAAGCATGTGGGGAATGAGAGTCTATGAGTAGTGGGAGTAAGTAGCTCCTTGGAGGGAATCCTTCCTATTGCATTGTGCAGCTTTCCATAGTCTCATCCTAGCCTAGGATTTTTTTACCTTGGGTGGATTTTAGTCCCAGCTCGAGGGTGACCCACTGCTGATAGGTTGGAGGAGCATGGTCTAAGGCTAGGAGGTTCATGGAAGGTATGCATGCAGTCAGTGGTCTTATAATAAAAAGATAAGTATAAATTCTATGTTAATTGTATGTTGTGTATCTTACACATGTGTTATAATGTTATGGGTATTTCCTGTATATGTTGCATGTGTAGGCTTATTGTTATTTTCACATTAATCTATACTGTACAAAAATGTTTATGTCTTTTTAACTTTTCATTATGTATGTATGTATGTATGTATGTATATCAGAGCATGCTAGTTTCAATTAGAATGACTTGGCCTGGGTGGTTGGGTATGTTACAATCTGGTTTCAGAGAAGTTAAGTTTTAAAGTAATGGCGTGTCGTTGGCCTGGGTGACCAGGGGATGTTACAATTTGGTATCAGAGACCATGATTTCCACATTGAACCTGGATGGGCCATGAATGTGAAATTTGGAGTCAAAATTCCACAAGGAATTGATGTACAGAGTGCCAAGAGGGCACTGGGCCTCTTGGCACTAGGGGAACACCTTGGTTGTGTTCAGAATCTCAGGAGGTATAACAGTTTGATAAACCATGGTAGACGTGGTATTAGGCCATAAAGTTAAATTTAGGTTGTTGGATCTGTTCAGAAGAAGACATATCCCCCACAACTGTCATATTTGGAGAAGGTGCACAAAGGTTAAGCATAGAAGTCCTTCAGACTTCCCCCCTCCAGTTGTTTTAAAGATATAGCATAGAAAATTTCCGAAGTCCAGAACCAATATGGACCGCCCATTTACAGGGACACGTGTCTACAGATTAAGCAATGTTTGAAATTTGACAGTCTGTGGGTTGTGGGGTGTTCAACAGCAAAATCCTCCGAATTCTTAGAGTGATTCTCAGTTGTGGATCATTCAGAAGGAGGAGAACCGTTAGATTTCTCTTGTGGTTCGATGATTCGGTGTTCGAGGAAATCCGTTAGAGGTTGGACGATGAAGAAAATTCCGAAGTCCCAAAGATATGGAAAGAAGTTTTCAGCATTTGGTCGTCGAGATTTTTGAAAATGTGTAGATGTGAAGAATCACTGAAGTCCCAAAGCTACCGAAAGTAGTTGTCGAAATTTGATAGTTCGAGAGTTTTGACAATGTGTAGATGTGAATAATCGATGAAGTCTTGGGTTGTCAAAGTGATGTGACATGATGATGTCACTGGGGGTGACGTGGACCCATTCGACAGTTCCGTAGTTCGACAAGTTTGAGAAAGTGTCGATGATAAGAAATCACCGAAATCCCAAAGCATTGGATATGATGTGGCATGATGATGTCACCTAGGGTTATGTGGATCTACCCCAATTCTTCCATGTGTCACTTGTTTTTGTACTTTTGACATGCCCTAAGGAATGATTGGGACCTGACACATGTCACTCGACGGTGGGGCCACATTTCACCACTTTGATTGGTGGCAGTTGTACTATGTGGGCCTCGAGAGGTTAAGAAGTTCAAAGTACGACGTTCGGGAAAAAAATGTTGGAGGAACTTTCAGATCTCCAAAGTACTAGAGTTTTGAACTACTGAAGTTTCGAAGTCATGAAGCACCAAAGTAACATGGCTCAATGATGTCACCTGGGTTGACGTGGACACACACGATGCATGCCAGGTGTTAGTTTGTTTTATGCTTTTGATAGTATCATTTTGCAGTTATAACTTGACATGTATCACCCCTCATATTGGGCCACATGTTTGCTCCTTGGAATCTACCACATAGCACCCAAGTGTGGAGTACTAAGTGGACCCCAAGGGTTCACCACT
>JASDQU010102307.1:138740-149681 GCA_032191745.1 Picea mariana | reverse complement strand
AGTACTTCCAATTGCATAACTATTCGTCTAATGCAAAAGGAATAATTTTTATCTATCAGTTGAAAGGAAATGAATCCATGTGGTGGGATGAGCTTGTGCAAGTGCAACACATCATGGAGAAAAATGTGACTTGGAAGGAATTCAAGAAGCATTTTGAGAAGAAATACTTGACCAAGAGGTATTATGACAAAAAGATGAAATAGTTATTTGAACTCAAATTGGGCAACATGACTATTGATGAATATGAAAGGATATTTTTAGAATTGTTGAAGTATGTCTCCTTCATCAAGGATGAGACAGTTAAGATTCAAAGGTACCTGAGTGGGCTGCCATCTTTCATCAGTGATAAGACTCAATATGATGATGCCAAGAATTTGGAGGAAACCACAAGGAGAGAAAATTGTTTATATGATCAAGAAAAAGGACAACCTACTTTCCACAAGGCTTGGGAGGGTAAGAAGAATTTTAATAAGGAACATAGGTAGAAGGAGAACAAGCCACTCTTTTTTAGAAATAGTCCTCAAGGACAACCATCTTTTAGAGAGCACAGAATGGTTGACGTAGTTGGGAAAAGGCCAAGGGAGACACCCATTCAATGTTGGGGTTGTAAAGGAGACCATAAGTATAGATATTTTCCTCACAAAAGTGACAAAGTGAGAGCTATCCACAATGTACAACAAGCAGAAATAGTGGAGGACATGGGCGGAACTGTACCAAGGATCTATGCAACATTGGACAACAATCAAGCTGAGTTTCAATCACACATGATTGAAGTAGAAGGTATGATCAATAACCATGTTGTTACTATTTTAATAGATTCATGAGCTAGTCATAGCTATATAGATCCCAAGGTAGTGGTTTTCCAAGAAGCAAGTATGAAAAATATTGGCTGGTACAGTTGGCTACAGGAGCCAAGAGAAAAGTTGTTGAGCTAGTTAAATCATGTCCAGTGGACATGAATGGGCTAAGTACCAAGGCAGTTTTGAACATCCTGCCATTGGGTTCATATGATTGTATAATTGGTATGGATTGGTTGGACCAACACCATGTTGTATTAGACTATCATAACAAGAAATGTACTTGCATAGATGAGGAAGGGAACCCAAGAAAATTCCAAGGAATTCCTAGGGCAGTTATTGTCTGAGAGATCTCATCATTGCAGCTGAAGAAGTGTTACAGGAAGGGCTGTAAAATATTTGCAACCCATATGGAAAAATCATCGAAGGACAGGGTGCCAAATCTGGAGGATCATGTAGTCTTGAAATATTTTGAGGATGTGTTCAAGGAGATACCAGGACTACCCCCAAAGAGAGATATATATTTCTCTATAAATTTGATGCCTGGAGTAGCTCCGGTATCCAAGACTCCCTACAGAATGAGTACACTAGATCTGAAGGAGTTGAAAATGTAGCTTGAAGAGCTACTGAAGAAGGGGTATATACACCTAAGTGGGTCACCTTGGGGTGCCCCGGTTTTATTCTTGAAGAAGAAAGACGGGACATTGAGATTGTGCATCGATTTCAGACAATTGAACAAAGTAACCATAAATAACAAGTATCATTTTCCAAGGATCGATGATCTCTTTGATCAATTAAAGGATGTAAGGATATTCTCAAAGATTGATCTCAGGTCAGGATATCATCAAGTAAGGAACAGAGATAAATAAATCAACAAGACTGCCTTTAGGACAAGGTATGGTCATTACGAGTTCACAATGGTTCCATTTGGGTTATCAAATGCACCAATTGTTTTCATGTGTTTGAAGAATGGTGTTTTCGGGAATATTTAGACAAGTTTGTCATTGTCTTTTTGGATGACATACTTGTGTATTCCAATTCAGAAGAAGAACATGATCATCATTTGAGGATGGTGTTACAAGTGTTAAGAGAGCACCAAATGTATGCCAAATTGAGCAAGTCCTCATTTTATCAAAACATAATTCATTATTTGGTGCATATCATATCCGAAGAAGGGATAGCATTGGGCCCTGAAAATATTGAGGCCATTAAAGGGTGGACAACACCTAATAAGGTGACAAAATTCATATCCTTCATGGGTCTAGATGGATACTACAAAATGTTCATTGCATGGTTTCTGAGGATTTCTCACCCAATTACTTCCTTGCAAAGGAAGGGGGTGAAGTTTCAATGGACAACAAGATGTGAAAAGAGCTTCCAACAATTGAAGAAGTTGTTAACCAACGCTCCAATTCTGAGGATTGTTGATCCAAATGAATATTTTGTGGTTTGCATAGATGCATGCAAATAAGGACTTGGTGGAGTCCTCAGTTAGAATGGGTTTGTGATATGTTTTGAATCCAGAAAATTTAAAGAGCATGAAAGGTTATATGCCACTCATTATTTAGATATGGCAACCATAGTGCATGCCTTGAAGAAGTGGACGCACTACCTCATGGGAAAGAGGTTTGAGTTAAGGAAAGACCGTAATGTTCTACAATATTTGTTTGATCAACCAACTTTGAATGCTAGGCAGAGCAGATGGTTAAAATTCCTCTGTGAGTATGACTTTGATATTAAGCACATCAAAGGAAAGGAGAACAAAGTGGCTGATGCACTCAACAGGAGAGTGCATGAACTGCATGATACAACCATTAGCATATATCAAACTGATATTAAATACAAAATTTCTAAGGTTGCAAAATATGATTGAAGTACATGGAGTTGGTAACAAAATTGCAGCAAGGTAGAATGCATTAGAAAGTTGAAGATTATGAATTGGGAATCGATGGAATTATCTTTTACAGGAACATAATTTATGTACCCAATTCTCTTGAATTGAGGAGTATGATTTTAAAAGAGATGCATAATGTACCTTACGCTGGACACCCAAGATATCATAAAAACGTTTTAGCAGTCAAGAGCCAATATTATTGGCCATGCATGAAGAGGGATATTGTTGAATACATTGATAAATGCTTGGAGTGTTGAAGGGGCAAGGTTGAGCATAGACACCGAGTTGGATTGTTGTAGCCATTTCCCATTCCTAAGTGGAAGTGGGAAGTGGTGACAATGGATTTTATCACCAAATTTCCAAGAACAAGAAAGCATCATGATGCTATCATGGTGGTGGTGGACAATCTTACTAAAGCTGCCCATTTCATTCATATGAAGGTTACTCACAAGGAAACCAATGTTGTTGATATTTATATGAGGGAAGTAGCTTGCTTGCATGGAATACCCAAGACAATTGTGTCTGACAAAGACCCAAATTTTACCTCAAAGTTTTGGAAGAGGTTATTCAAAGGGTTTGAAACAAATCTGAACTTCAACACAACTTATCATCCCAAATATAATGGGAAAACAAAGAGAGTGAACCAAGTGATAGAGGATATGCTAAGGATGTATGTGATGGAAAAACCATCTAAATGGGAAGATTATCTACACTTGGTGGAATTTTCCTACAACAATGGGTATCAAACATCATTGAAGATGAGCCCATTTGAGTCACTTTATGGAAGAAAATGAAACACCATATTAAGTTGGGACAAACCAACTGATAGAGTAGTAGTTGGGCCAGAGTTGCTCAGATAAATGGAAGAGAAATTGATAAATATTAAACAAAATTTAAAGGCTTCCCAAGACAGGAAGAAAAACTATGCTAACAAGGCCAAAATTCACAGGGAATTTAAAGTGGGTGATAATGTTTTCTTGAAGGTGAAGGCCAACAAAAATTCCCTGAAGTTGGGAAATTGTGCATAGATCTGTTGTTGTAGTGCACAGTATTCTACTTGAATTGTGAAGCTCTATGCTGAGAAGGGAACCAGATCCAAAGAAAAGAGATAAGATCTTAAATATTTGTGCTCTGATAAGGGTAAGATAAGTGGAAATTTTTGTTTCAAAAGAATGGATCTAACTATGTTTGATAGATTTCGTACTAGTTTGAAAACTAGGGCACAACTAGAAGAAAGAATATTTGATATGGATAGATATAATAAATTTAATGAAAGATATCGTATTCCTATGCATAGAAATAATTTTTGGACTAACAAGTGGATGCAGGATCCTAGAAATAATTTTTTGCAGGGCCATATTTGTGATCCCAGTCTGCAGTACAGGAAAGGTTGAGGATCGTTTAAGAGAAAGAGGGGATTGACTCTTTGTTATAGTTGCAGAAGACCGGGACATCTTGCTAAGGAATTTCCTGGTACAAGTCCTATTTTTCTTTTCTTTAAATCTCTTGGTCATGAAGTTTTGGATTGCCCTAGAATGATTGCTAAAGTTGAGAACATGAACATGAAACATGAAAACCATGAAAAAGGTCAAAATATCAAGGATATGCTAGAACACTAGAAAGAATTAGAGACTATATTATTGCAGATGAAAGAAACATTGAATGATCACAAATACATCAGTTTACCAAAGATCTTAAAAGAGAAGCAGTGCATAGAAACAAGAATAGGAGACTTCGACATAGACTGTGTATTGGATGCAGAAACATAGTTGAACATTATGCCAGAAAGTACTTGGGAAATTTTGGGAAAGCCTGCTATGATTCCTTCATTGGGAGGAATAGGATTGTTTAAAGGAAAGATGATAACCCTATGTGGAAGACTTACTCATGTACCTATGAGTGCTCATGGAACATTGATAGAAGAATAATTCGAGGTCATTAATTTTGTTGAGAACAATGCTCCTTTTGCAGTTTTGTTAGGAAGGACTTGGATTGACAGAGATCAGATTCGAAGGAAAGAAGAAAAGGAAGCTATAGAACATAAAAAGCAATAATTAATGGATTTCATGGCTAGGATAATAACACGCTTAATAGAAGAACAAGAGGACAAGTCCAAGCAATTGAGGGCGAGAGACCTAGATGGCAAAGTTGAAAGTACGCAAGAAGTCTTAAAGAACTTATCCAGGCAGAAGAGAAGAGCACCTACTCCAAAAACAATAAAATTAGAAGTATTACCCTCGAACCCTGTGAACGACCCTCAGTAGTGCGAAGTTACTATGCTAAGAAAAGATAAGGACAAGGATGGAAAGAGGAATCTAGAGACATAGATCACAGGAAAGAAAGCAAGAAATCTCAGTAAGAAGAAAGCCAAGCTAGAAAAATTACAAGAGATTCTAGAGAGGACTTCGCAGAAGGAAGGCTTGCGGAACTTGAACCTTGTCGTAATAGCCGAATAGCACAGACTGACACTTCACCACGGTGAAGTAATATGACCATTGGAGGCCTCCCGACCATTATAATGATGCTCTAGAACGACTAGAAACACAGTTATTTCTGGAAAGATTGCCATTGGACCGTTTGGGACCGCGCCATAAAGGATGGAATCATATTGATTAAGGCATTCCTTCCCATTGGAGGAATCCGTTACGACGTTGTCTATTTATT
Source organism: Picea mariana (assembly GCA_032191745.1). Taxonomy (NCBI): domain Eukaryota; kingdom Viridiplantae; phylum Streptophyta; class Pinopsida; order Pinales; family Pinaceae; genus Picea; species Picea mariana. Next base: position 144,326 of record JASDQU010102307.1, on the reverse strand, counting down.
ATGTCACATGTCTCACTGGGGACACTTTTGCAAACTGAGATATTCAAGCCCATAGAGAACTGATTTCTACCATGCAGTGCAATTGAGACCTCGCCAACCGCTTCGTTTACCTATCCAAGATATCCAATCTAGAGCGTGCATGTCGGATGACCTTAACAGAGTAGAGAAGTCTGTCGAGGAGATCCTAATAGACCTTATGGTTGAGAAGGTCATGTCTGCAGGAGCATAGGCCTCATCGAAGAGAGGATTGCAATAATCCCCGTCGATTGCACGTCAATCTGGGCCATCCCAAACTACAACAGAGAAAAGAGGTAAGCACCGGGGCGACTTGGTGAATGTGAAGCTCATCCCATCAATATTTCCCAACTATATCCCACCTCTGGCTGGCACAGCTAGTCGTGACAGTGTCCCGAGAGATTTTGACTATACACTAATCACTACGTACCTCCCGAAGGGGATACATGCAATTGGACTGCAGTTGGGACAGATTCTGACGCTCAAGATCAGTGATTTCAACTTAGGAGACCGCAAGAATTATGGAATGCTCGAACCACATAATTATTTAACAAAACAAATGGGGAAGAAGCCAAAGATAGTCCCCCAACCTTGGACCATGGACATCGCGAGATAAATAATCCTTAATGTGATGAAGATACCGCACTTCGACATGCATCAGGAGGTTAACGCGTGCGTTAAAATCCTCCTGTCATGCTGCCATGATGGGTACCTATGGTTTGATAGGTGCATCACTATAGAACTAACGCTGATCCACCGGATCACTGGATTGAGCATGTAGGGACCGGACCCTTAGGATTTTCACCCAGGGAAGGTTGCATATCACACCCTGGCACAGCGAATAAAGGATACCTATGGTGATGTGGAGAAGGGGAAGTGGGGCTACAAGGTATCCTCCATCCAAAATGGTGTAGTGTGCCTAGCTTGTCATCTAATACCAGGAAATCTCATTAAGAAGAATAGACCAATGCAGGTCACGGGGTTCATCGTCAACCTCACAGGAAAGTGCATTGAAGGGATGCAGATGAACTTGGTGAGCTACCTTGTCAACCAGTTGGAGAAATATTGTCGCGAAGTGCAAGAAAAAAGATACAAGTTTCACTTCAACTGGTTGTTGATTCTCGTTGCCTTTGTCGCTTGGGAGATGCAAGAAGGAGCAACCTTCCCTGAAGTTGAGACGTCTAAACCACTGACAGCGAGGTTCACCACCTTGTGGTACTCGAGTGATATGGAGAAGCAGTGACAGACGAATGTTGTCTTCCACACTTACTATCTATAGCTGATGCGAGCCATTGAATCAGTCCCCCGAATGACTCTGAATACACTCCATTGGTTCAAGCCAATAACGAAGTTTCATGCAGATAGACACTTCATTTACATCACTACGTGTAGGGATGAAACCAAGGAAGAGCCGCATTCGTACTATAAATTAACTGATAAAGACATGGAGGAGATAACTAAGGAATGTTCAAATGAATTCCTTATACCAGTTGAACAGATGAAGCTCTCTAACCTCAATATCATCAGAATTCCTTTGGTCACCCGAGAATAATATGATGGACCCAACATCAGCAAGAAGAAAAAGAAGGAAGAGGTGTAGGAAATAAACAATGCATTAGAGGAAAATGCATCGGAGTCACCTGGAGGAGGAGGAGGAGATGATGAAGTAGACCAAAAAGTGGATGAAGGGGAAGAAGACAAGAAGAAACAAGGAAAAGTGATATCACCTAAAGATCCCCTTATAGAGGCCGAGACGTCAAAGAAAATAAATATTTCCCCAAATAAACCCTCAACGCGGAAGAAGTCACGAGCCAATAAGCCTCAATTACAGACTGTACTTATGGTGGATGATATCGACCTTATCATCTGAGCTGTATCAGATACCTCAGAGGACATTTTGCAGTGAAACAAATCCAAACATGAGACAATGTATGACAGGATCGAGGCATATCTCAAAGGGGTACATCAGACTATTTATTTGAACAGCGCAGTGTCTATTGCGTCGTTGTCATTTGGGGGTATAGAAGTAGGATATAAGACTGCCCAACTATGCATATGCGACAGAGGCTTGCCTTCGTCGAGTACAGGAGGAAAATGAACAGGCCACAAAGGCCTTGAAGAAAGAAAAGGAGGAATCCCTAGAGCAAAGTCGGGTTGCGAAGCAAGAGAAAGATGACCTTTGAGTGAAGTTTGAAGATGGAAGAAAAGACAACTGAGAGCCAAGTGGGGAAGCTTGTTGAAGCCATTCAACAGCTTCAAGCAAGAGTATCAGAATTGGAATTGCAAGTAGTGTCGAGCACTCCATAGGAAGTGTGAGATTAGAGGGAAGAAACTGCCTGGAGCACAGTCAAAAGAATCAAGGCATTGGCATTAGAATGCAAGCAACTCAGTAACCAAAGTGCATAGACCTATGAGTGCCTTGCAGAGGACCTAGAACTAAGAACATTAGAGGCACAACTTCAGGAGGAAAAGAAAAAAGCATTGATAGTGCAAGTGCAGCTGAAACTGCTTTCAGCAATTCAGAAGATGAAAAGGTCACAAGAATAGTGAGTAGTTCAGTAGCAAGTCCATGCCATCCAGAGTAGAGTCATGGAAGTGACCCAGAGACTCCAACCGTTACAGGATGAAGTCTACACACTTTTGAAGGAGATCGAGGGATAAGGTGTACAGCTGGAACAAGTGGTCACCACAATAGAACAATGCTTGGAAGGACCTGTCACCGAGACAATCATTCAGGAGTTCGTCGAGTAGGAGGCTCTGGAGAAGCAGCAAGTCGAGGAGACTCGAGCCAAGCTTGAGGCCTTTGAAGAGGAATTGCCCAGATCAGAGTGACTCGAGATGAGTCACAGGTGAGTGTTGGGGGCTTGTTGGCCCTCAACCAAGTTTTGGAGAACCTTGGTCATCTTTGGCCACTTTTGGGACTTTGATAGGCTGGTCGAAGACGGAGTGCTCAGGCGAAGCAGAGATCATGGGATCTCGCCCCCTTTTGTGAGATTTTTGGGTTTAGGGTTTATGTAACGGGTATGGGATGTCATCCCATGGGTCTTACCCATGTTTAGGCCCCTTCTGTAATGTACAAATAAGTATCTAGGCGATTGAAGAAGTAGTTACTAGTCATTGATCGGCTTAGTGCATGGCTAGTTGGTTTTGTGCACGAACGTGTTAAGGCTTGCATAGATAATTGCAAGTGTTTTGTAAGTGCTTTGTGCAAAGACTGTGTAGAGGCTCTATGCTTGGACCTAACTCAGGGAAGGAGGATCTGGCGAGGTGTGCGTAGATCTCCTGTCCTATGTGGAGTTGGCGTTGCGGCTTGGTGCATGTAAGAAGTTTGGAAGAGACTAATAAGAAGAGAAGCATATTGGTGCACATAGCCCCACACTGGGGTGAACCACGTATATCCCGTGTTGTGGTTTCTTTGTGGGATGTGGTTGATATGTTAATGATATAATATATGATTAGTGATGTAATATTTATGTATGTTAGATGCATCTGATGTAGTAGCTTAGTGCCTTATATATGAATAAATACTAGATCTACTTTGATGCTATGTGCTGAATGGTTAGATATATTTAGATCTTGATGAATACTGCGTTGTTATGTAATTGGGGTTTTTGCCTGCGATGTGAATAAGGGTCAAAGACAAATGAATGTTAATTGCTAATTTCTCTATTAAGTATTGTGATCATAGATCTGTGTCCCAGCTAGGTTGTAGACACTTGAGTCCTACAATCCCCCTTGCCTCTACCTCGTGTGAGACTTCATCTGCTTCGTAGGTGTTTCCGAAAGGGCAGGTTGTTAGGGTTTTGTTGGTGCATTATTGAAGTGTTGAACCTTAGGTCTGCCCCTATGCCAACAACAACCAGGTATTGAGGGTCATTTGAAATCCTAGAGATGATTGGACCACTAGATTACATGCTTGCATTATATACATCTATGTATCATTGCTTAAGAAATAGATACCTGATGATAATCATGTTATTGATTGGAATGTGATTCAGGTGGAGCAATATAGTGCTTTTCAAGTGCATCCGAAACTTATTTTGGATCATAAAATCAAACAAATCCGAAATCAATCCATAGGGCTTGTAAAGGTCCAATGAACCTATTCTGGTCCCGAGGATGCAACTTGGGAGCATGAAGATGCTATGCGGGCAGAATACCCACATCTTTTTGAATATTTTTGAAAAATATTGTTGTAATATGTAAATATGATGCACTGAGGACATTGTATAAATAAGGGGAGGGGATTGTAATACCCCAAGGCGGAGCCCCTGTTGAATTGTAATGATGTTTAATTATGTTTATAGGCTGGTGAGCCAAGTATTTATAAGTTGGGAGGATTATGTGTTTATTAGGCCAGAGAGCCTCGATGTAAAGGCCAATGAGCCTATTTTTGTATATGTAATTATGCAGATTATTAATAAAAATACATCATTGCATGCAGACCAACCACGAAGAAAGAGTTATGGGGGACTAAACTCCACTAGGAAGGGAAAGGGAAGGGGGATGAGAGGCTAGGAAAAAGGGACTGAGCTTGAGGGCTTAACCCAAGGGAATATTATAATGTATTTCCTAAATTACTAAGGTTTGGTAAATAAACCTTGTTATCCTAAGTTCCTTTGGGGAGAGGAATGAGCTCCTAGAAAGCCAAGTGTCATCCAGGACGGATGCAAATTTATGTGGGAAATTCCATCGTTTGGGGGGTTCTTTGATCATTATTTCCATCTCTTTCCCCATTCACTCATGCACTGAGTAGGTACGCAGTCAACCATTTTCTCCATTGTTGAACCCTCTGCCATCATGAACCTCTGTGATTTCTGATTCATCCCTTGCATTACCCAATTTTACTATTGTGGTTACCTGGTTGACTTAAGAGATGGAAAGAAGAGGTGGGTTTTCAAGCTCGTGGGTTGAAGAAGCAGGTTGTCAGGCCTTTGAGAAAATCTCTCTAGGTGAGAGAGATTGTTGGGGAAGTGATCTGTCCTATTTCTGAAGCCCTGGAAGGCAAGTGGAGCAGTCTATGGACTGTGGAATATTTAAGGTGTATATTCCCGGGTTGGGAAAAGCATGTGGGGAATGAGATTTTGTGAGTGGTGGGCGTAAGTAGGATCCTTGAAGGGAATCCTTCCTTTTGGATTGTGCAACTTTCCATAGTCTCAGCCTAGCCTAGGATTTCCTTTACCCTAGGTGGAGCTTAGTTCCAGCTCGAGGGTAACCCACTGCTAATAGCTTGGAGCAACGTGGTCTAAGGTTGGGAGGTTCGTGGAAGGTTTGCACACAGTCGGTGGTCTTCTCAAAAAAAGATAAGTACCAATTATATATTAATTGCATGTGGTGTATCTTGCACATGTGTTATAATGTTATGAGTATTTCTTATATATGTTTCATGTGTAGGATTACTGCTATTTTCTCATTAATCTATATTGTAGCATAATGTTTATTTCTATTTAAATTTGCATTATATATATATATATATATATATATATATCAGAGCATCCTAGTTTCAAGTGGCATGACCCGGCCTGGGTGGCTAGGTATGTTACAATATAGTTTCAAAGAAGTTTGGTTTTG
>JASDQU010102307.1:73615-133570 GCA_032191745.1 Picea mariana | reverse complement strand
TAGCTTCGCTAGGGACGAGATCTTTGTGTCAACCAGTAATGTCGATTGTCATACGACATCCAACCCTTCGAGGATGAGGTATTATGTGATGTTTCCCCACTGGATGTCTTTGATGTTCTCTTGTGCCAACCATATATGTGGAAGTGCCATGATATCTATGAGTCTCGACCTCGTAGTGTCAGTTTTACTCTGGGGGGTCATCTCTACAGGATACCAGAAGTAGTTCCAACTACTGTCCCACCTAAAAAAATACACAAGGTAGTATATCATACTACAAAATTCAACTTCTTCACAATCTATTCAAAAGGTAAACAAAATGATACTGCAACCACTACAACCTCGGCCCAAGCACCTTCTATCAAACAGAAGCAGGTTAACAAGATTGAAACAAAGTGTAAATATTCCTTCTACACACAGTCATCTCATGTAGCCCAATTGTTTTAATAGATTCAACCCCGCCAGCAACAGGTTCATGACAACCTTCAACAAGCTAAGCAGTGCAACTTCTCCAACAAGGCAAGCAACTCATCAAGATGTAGATTCAACAAACACTTTTCCCTCTCCCCCGAGCACTCAAATCAATGGATACCATTTATTCCTAAGGAGGGAGGATTGATCCAAGTGGTTATCAGTGGCCACCCACCTTTTCCAACTGTCTCAAAACAATTTTCTGGCAATTTTGGTGATTTACTAATTTTAGTAGTTTTTAACTTCCGGGGCCATTTTGAGGGCCTAAATTAAGAGTTTTTAAGATTGAGATTATCAATTATACTTGAAGTCTCTGATTAATCCCCCTAAATGAATCTCCTCAATGATACCTTTCCAACTAGCTATCATGAGCCCCAAATGGAGATCGTATGGAAAAGTTACGCCCCCAGGAAGTTAATACACCAAACTACCCAAAACGGGGTCCACAAAATTGTTGGCATTTCATCTTCCGAGGTTAGGGTTTTGGATTTTATTTATGATAAAAAGGCCTTTGGAGCCTCATTGTAAAATCATCTTCTTACAAATGCGATTATCTATCACATCTCTTCTCAGAGATAAGCTTCCACCATTCTAGTGAGTCTTTCACTCTGTATTTTTACAGTCTTTGTACATTTTCGATCATTAATAGAAAATTATGTATTACTGTATATTTGTGTTTATGGTTTCATCTCTAATACATTTCTGTTATATTATTATATATCCATGATATCTCTATGCATTTATTTATTATATCCCCACTCTCATTTCGTGTCGAAAATAATTCAGATCACTAGACCTAAAAGAAAATTCAGAAGAGAGACACCTTCAAGGTGGACACCAAGGAAAAGGTATGAAAATGTTTTTCATGGTCACTAATTCTCATGTAATAAATATGGTCACAAAGCTTTGGATTGCATACATTATGAAAGGAAATATGTTAAAAGGTTCCATAACATCCTAAGATGTTGGAGATGTAATCAAGTGGGACACATTGCTGCTCATTGTCACACCATGAGACATTACAAATGCAGTGGGTTTGGCAACAAAGCTCAATATTTTAAGAATTCAAGGAGACAGTCAATGAGGAGTGCTTCATATAATATGGCAAGAAGAGCACATGTAACTAGGAAGGAAGATAGTGTTGAAAAGATGGAATATCAGAGTACAAGTTCTGAGAAGATGGGACACTCTCATAAGTGGATGAAGAAGACTAAACAACTAGGACAAAATGGCATCCATGAGGCAAGCTCAATATTAATCCTTTTCTAAGGCATACGTGGGTTCCTATGGAAAAATCCGCATACATATGCGAGTTGGTGTATGCAAAGGTTGCGTACATATGTGATTTGTATGTAGAGAAGTTGTGTACATGAGATAAATCCCTTAGAAAGAGGGGTGTACAAATGAGTTGCAACATGGTTTGATGGTACAACATTTATGCAGGGTATGAGATGATATGATTCATGTTTTCATGTTTGTATGTGGCTTTGATGAATATATGTTTATAATTTGTGATTGAGTTTTGGAGCATATGCTTGATGCCTATATTGGATGCATGGTACTAACCGTAGAGTGTGGATTGAGGCATTTTATATTAAGGTGCAATACTGGTTATGTTATGTATTTTATCAGTGAGGTTATGGCACTTTGTTTATGAGATATATCATGATGATGTGATGCTAGCTAGAGATAAAGGATTGATATATTGAGGGACACTCTTGGTACATGCTTAGAGGTACTATTGGTTTCTTAGTACTTGTTGTAGTGAATGGTTTTGAGGTCTATTATAGTACCTGGCTAGTACATATCTGAGCTCCATTGACATATCTTGTGATGTATTGTTAGAAGCATATTTGTTGGATGTCTTGGTGTATGTATTTGGAATATGGTTGAGCTACATATTGGGACATGTAGTTAATGATTTGATGAGGTGGTGATGTTGTAAATCATTGATGAGACATAGCTCGATCTATAGTTGATGCATGAATGGTACAGACTTGGTTGTTTGTTAGAGGCACTTTCTAGTAGTATCATTGGCACATGGTTTATGGATGATGTGGCATATGTATTTGGATATCATGATTGTGGTTCATCTTGTTGAGGTTTGGTGAATGGTTGATGCACTTTCTATGGTAGACGTTGTGATACATGTTTGGTGTATGGTTTATGCACTTGTTGATGGTATATGGTACATGATTGATGCTTGATGGTTGGGATACATTTCTTGGAATATGCTTTGTGGCACTTGACTTATAATAGAGGCATATCATGAGTGATATGACACTTGTTTGAGGAACATGGTTGGCATGATGTATGGTTGATGATGTTATTGATGATATTGATATACATTTGGCACAGGATGTACATGGTCGATGGTTTGTTCATGATTCACTATTCATTGTTGACATATACTTTGATTCATGGTTGATGCATGAGATAGTATGTATGATTGGTATACATTTGATATATGGTATGGCACAAGTTTATAGGGCTGATGCATGGACAAGTCGAAGGATCATCATAGGAAGAGAAGATCATTCTTGAGAAGTTGATCTATGTTCCAGTTGAGCGGAAACATTTGCAGCATAAGAAAATTGCAGTGGTAGAATATTTTTCATCTTGTAGAGAAGATAGAGGGAGACATACCCATAGGGGGAGTTATTCTTGTTCCCGTGATTGGTTGCAGAGGCATGATACTAGGAGGAGAGATGATTGACATCAATTTCATCAAAATTACATCAAGAGTTATTTCCCTTCTCAAAGGGAGAGAGATTATTCAGATGATGAAGTAAAAAAAAGGGGGAGAAACCCCAAAGAGAGTTCAGTCAGGGGGAGCAACCCCAAGGAGAGATATACCCTTTTCCTTTGATTTCAAAGGGGGATATATAGAAACATTGATGAGGAGAAATGATCACAAGGGGAGCATCAACATTTCCATGTCTAAGTGTTGACATCAATGTTGGTTTTTCCATCAATACCAAAAGGGGAGATTGTTGTATTATGTTGTCATTGATTTCAAAGGGTTGATGCCAAGTATGTTCATAGTGATGTGCTTATACCATTGATGTATTGACTGTTGGATTATGTTTTCATTGATGCAAAAGGGTTGATGTCATGTAGTGTCATAGTGTTGTACCACTAATGTCATGTCATGGTTGATAGGAACTACCAAATGGATGAACTCCAAAGTGGTCCCCTTATGGTGAAATACCTCACGGGAAGACGTTTTGCAAAGTCAAAATGATTAATTGGTTTAGTCATCCTAGATGTGTTGTTAAGGAACCCATGTTTGATTGAGGAATAATGTAATGAATATTAGTGAATTTTCAAGTGAGACTATTATATATGGATAGTGCTCGTCATGTCATTTTCAGTGATACGTGGAACGCCACATAGTTCCTCACGGTTAGGGAGATATGAAATTGAGAAGTTGGAGAACCCTCATGAGTTGTCTAGAAGCCCTTAGAAGGTCAAATAGGTCAAATTAATCTAGAATATCCTAGAAGAAGTTGACTAGTAAAAGTGGTTAGTCATGGGTTAAGTGGTTGCAACAAGAAAACAATTAAAAATAAGTTAGTTGCAACTAGAAGTGGAGAGATTAATATTTGTGGATAAATTGGTTGTAAGTGGAAAAAGTGGTTAGAAGTGGGTTAGTCCCAAAAGAAGTAAGTTGGTTAGATAATAACCCCTATAGGAAGCTACTCGGAGAAGTACAAATAAGAGAGAAAGTGTCTCTTATGTGGATGACTCGTTTTGAGGATATTGAAGTTCTATTTTTGGTGAAAGGTTCATTGCAGGTACTCATGGACGCATTAGAAGTTCCACAAGTCTGAGGTAGCAAGCAATTTTGATGGTGAAAGTTTCATATGTTCATAAAACCTTAGTTTTATGAAGTTGTACATGGGATACAATGGGCCAAGTCATGTACATATGCGGGTTGCAGAAGGCCAGGGCACATACATATGCTTTCTGAATAAGCACAGGTTGCGTATACTTGAAAAGGACAAGAAAAGATTGAGCAGATGTTAGTGCCAAGTTCCTGAAGTCTTAAGAAAGTTCCTAGGATATATTCTATAGGTTCAAATCTACTACATAAGTTCTAGTATGATTATATGTTGTCTTTATGCTTAGATTTACTCATGGTATGGTTAATGCTTGAAGAATTCTTTGTATGGTTGTTGTGAGATATGGATATGGTATATGTTGGTTGGTTGATTGAGTGAGAAGTACTCTCATGTTTGGTATATATCTAATATGGTTGAGGGATATCTATTTTATATGATGATGTATGCATGAGGGACATGCATAAGACTCTTGGTATGGTTGTTGTATGATTTGGTTATGGTATATGTTGGTTGGTTGTTTGAGTGAGCATCACTCTCATGTATGGTACAATTTTGATATGGTTCCTGTAGATCACACCCTTGAACTACTTGCGCTTGGTTGAAGGATATGTATGATGATTTATTTATGGCACAGGTTGGTTGTAGTGACTGGTTGGATGCAGTGACAGGTTACTAGTGAATGTGACAAAGGAAGGAAAGTTTCAGAAGTGCAGAAGAATGGATTCCCTAGTTCTCTATGTTGGACATACTGTCATTCATGTATTTTCATTGATGTCAACATCTCATGATGCACAGGAAGCTCAGAAAGGAAAGCACATTGCAGAAACATGATCAGGATCGAAATCCCCATAGGAAAAACCAAGACCGTTGGATATGCAAGTGACAGATCAACGACAAGGATTTATTGTGGAGTGATAAGGGAGAATTAAAATATACGTTATTTCCAATCCCACAATTATTCTAGATCGTCAGATCTCATCGATTCAAATATAAACATCTGTGGTTGACTCACAAACAATCACACAACTTCAATTGTGGAGTTTGGGTGACGAATTAAAACACTCTCAAGTTATGGTTCTACAATCCACATCGACCGTTGGATCAAGTTAAGTGGAAGGATAGAATAAGCAAAGACTAAGACCATCTAATAAAAAGTCCCGAAGTAAATGAGGACCTTCTGATATATTCAGAGCATGCCAAGGTAGCAGTGGTCAACTTCGGCGCTAACCACTTCGGGAGAAAAGGATTGAGAAAAAGTAAGATCACCCAAAGGCCGAAGTACCGAAGAAAATGTGAACCATCTGATATGAAGAACACTTCGAGATATATCAATTCCGTCAGAGATCATGTTTAGTGGAAGGATAGAGTAAGCCATAAATGTCCCAAAATAAATGAAAGTTGTCTGATCTGAGGAAAAACTTTAGGAGATATCCTGACCATCGGATCGAGGAAAGTAGAAGGATAGGATAAGCGAGGCCAACGGCCTAAGATCCCAAATATCTGAATTCCTGACAGCTATTGGAATGTGTTAATCCTTTTTAGATTAAATAATGACCATTGGATGAAGTCAAGTTACTTGAGGTTTACACTTTGAGGAATCTCAATTCAGGAGAATTGGGAAGTGGAGTAATTGAATTACCCAAAGTCCTGAAGGCTGATGTTTCGAAGTCACGAGGTTAAGACACATAGCACTCACATTGAGATTCCATGTCATCAACAGTGACGTCATCAAGTTACGTCACTCTGGGAGTTTTTACTTTGGGAGTTTCACCACCAACAAATTCCCTAAGTCCCGAAGTCCGAAGTCCTGAAGTGGACATAAGTCGTATGATCTGAAGAATAATTCAGGAACATTCTCAACCATTGAATATTATGGACACGCATCTGTTATTCGGGAGATTTGTAAAGAGGATAGAATTCGCGAAGGACGAAGTCCTGAATTCCCGAAGTAAACGAGAATCGTCCATCTCATCGTGATATTAAAACATGACCGTTTATTTTATCAAGTGATCAAGAACTCACTTGGCCTAGAATTTGGTCACCACCTGTGGTCATATGGAATAAGAGAAATAAAAAGATAATACGTCGCTTAATTTGATTATCCCGTGGTTTCGCGTTGTCAGTTATATGTAAATAGTTTGAAGGAAGAGCCTCTACAAAACTTGGTTTCTATAATATTTGCAGAGAGATGGAATCGAGTTAAAAATAAATCGATCCATACATGTGATCGATTTGTGAACGACACAGTCACTAAGTTAAAAGAATTAAACAATAATGTTTGAATAATAATAGTGATTATTGTTACTGTTAAAATGAAGAGGTGTGATGGTCCCAACAAAGGGACACAATGTTTCATAGCTCACACCAGTTAGAAGAGTATATAAATGAGAAAGAGTGGTAAGAATAAAGTGTCTCTATAGTCCAGATAAGAAGATCAAAACAGAAGCAGAGTCCAAGAAGAAGAACTGTTGGTTCTTATGAAGTGAGGGTGGAAGGGACGAGCATGGAAGGATTCATATAATTACTAAGAAAATTGTAAATACAAGGGAGTTGGTGCTTCCTAGGGTTGGTGCCCTAAAGACGAGGGAGTTGGTGCTTCCTAGGGTTGGTGCCCTGAAGAAGGGGGTTGGTGTCTCCTAGAGTTGGTTCTCTAAAAAGGATTGGTGTCCTTCACTATTAATTATAAACCTTGTAATTGATGCTAAATATGTTTATATAATTGATTTTGCATACAATTCATTGTTGATTCATTGTGTTTATCAATAAAATATAAAAAGTAACTGTTAATTGTTGAAAAAGGGTAATATTGATTCACCCCCCTCCCTCTTAGTATTACAACACTCTAAAGCTGCATGCAGGATGACAAAGTGAAGGACCGATACATACACATGCTTTCATATAGGAAGTTCGTGTGCATACATGAGTTACAATATAAATAGGTCACGAACCTGTTGGCAGATTGGTTTTTGTCTATAAGCAGGGTCTTGTACTCAGGGATTGGATTCCTCACATCTCAGTTAGTTCTAAGATATGAAAGTTGAGTCTTGTATTAAGAGTTGGTGCTCTTTTGGAGTTGTTTCTCTTTTTAGTTGTTGCTGATAAAACCGATAGATTGTAGTTTTATGTAACACATAATACAAAAATCTTACACATATATCTAGTTTTCTTGGTGTTTATTATGGTGATGGTTTATAGTTCTCTTTTATTGATGAATGTTTTTGATACATGAAAGTAGTTAAGTATGAATGAATAATATGTTTGAAGTGGTTTCTAACTAAATTTTTGAAAGAAGTGTAAAAATATTCCTACATTGATTCACCCCACCCTCTCAGTGTAGACGATGTGTCCAACACAATGATGTATCTTGAAGTCATGAGTTTAATTTTGTGATGTGAAGGAGTTGAGGAAAATGGAGAGGGATTTGGGGGATGAGAATGGTGGATATGGAGGGCTTCATGGACATAATCCTCTCATAGATGCAGCACTAGAATCCTGTTGTTGTTACCAATGGCTACACCATCACCCGCCTCCATCAATTATACATGCAAAAGGTGAAGTTCACATTTTATCTTGTGGATAGATCTACATATGGGGATACAAATCCTTAGTGTATAAGAGATCATGGATATGTGCTCATTTATAAGCCACGAATTATGGAGGTTCAAACCTGCGGCTGAGGAAGTCAATAATGGACTCATGAATTCCATTATATGTTTTAATCTTTGAAGATGATGTGTGCTTATAAATCAATCTAGAACCAATAATAATCATGTTGGATCAGAGTGGAAATGTTGTGAGTGGAGTGCAACTTGGATAAGACAAATCAGGGAAACTAGCAATTCATTATTGTTCTCAATGGTGGAACACCATTAGAATGGATCTTTGAAGTTGAGGAGCTTCTAGATGGTTTCCATTAAAATAAATCCATCAATATAAAATTCTATATGGAGATTATATATGGTTGTCATTAAAATAAATCCATCAAGATGATACAAAGTATTGGAAGAGAGAAATTTCTCGGTTAATGTGTGAAATGAAAAAGTATCTACCTCCAACAATTTTTAATGAACAACAACACTACCTCATACACTAAGTTGAGGAGATTAAAATGTGTATACCTATACACAAAAGGTCAGTGTGGATGGTGGAGAGGCACTTGAAATCATTGAAGGATTTGGTTAGACAAAGAGTACGTTCTAAGGGTTCTATGGTGGAGGGATATATGGTGTATATTATTCAATATCTTCCTAAATTAACAACACCAACTATGAATGCAGTGGATCACATTTGGGATGTGAACCAAACTATGCATGCAGTGGATCACATTTGGGTTGTGAAATCCATCAAAAAATTTGAAGGGGAACATCTGTTGGGGAAAGGTAGAATGAAGAAAGTGAGAGGTAATTAAATTGTGGAGATTTATAATACATATAACTTTCCATTTTTTGTCTAATATATGATGATACTCATTTATTATTTATACTTTCATCAATTATTAACATTTACCATGGTTATAAATACTATTTATTATTGGTGAATTATTATTTTTTGATTTAGTTTCTCAAGATTAGGATGCCCTACATTTATACATTGCAAACAATCTTGACTGGATGAAGGTATGGATTGAAATATGTAAACAACATCATGGAGGTAGGTTATCATGGCGGCAATTGTCTGAATTGGTTAGAGAATATCATCATAATGGAGATGCCAATGTTACATGGAGGAAAATTGATTTAGCATATGGTTTGAAAGATGGAAAGGAAAGCAAATTCACCCATTTTATTCAGTTAATTTATATTATATTAATGTGAGTGGAGGTGTGTTTGTTTTTTAGATACTTTCCAAGTTATGAAAATATGTTTATTAATTGACAATGCATCTTTTACATGTATGGCATATTGTAGTTAAAACACGACAAGGCTATGTGGTACAATGGTTGTAAATTTTGCATCAAACAGTTGGATGAAACAAGGAAAAATTCTAATAGTTGGATAATTATAGTATTCAAGGTCACTAAAGTTTCCACTATGAGCCTCGGATGGGGTGACACGCGGCAGTCCATTGCCACTGGGCTTAACACTAATCCATAGCATAAATGCTGATGGACGCCACCCACAAGCCTGCATTTACGATGGTGGACGGCCATAGAAGCAGTTATACAGTGGAGGGACACCTCCCTCGCGCGATCACTCTTGCTCACAATGCACTCAGCTCGACAGGGTTTATGGAGGGTCAGGCGACCTTGGCCTCTGGTAATTTTTTTTTTCATATGCCTGGATAGAGTGGGTCTACTCCCGTCTCAGCTCTCCTCTTCATATGGGAGCGTTGGTGCAGTCCTATATCCTTCTTGTCCTGGCTCACTCCCATCTCCCTGCAATTCGGTGAGGAAACTCCTGGCAATTCGCTTTTTCATGTGCCTGGGCAGAGTGGGTCTGCTCTTGCTCCAACTTTCCTCTTCGTCTGGGAGCTCTGGTGTAGCCTGGCATCCTTCTTGTCCCGGCTCACTCCCTTCACGCTGCAATATCACTGCATCGTCACCTATTCCCTAGCAATTATGGCCAGAAAGTGGGGTAGGTCTCACCGTGGCTCAGCCTGGTACACCCACAAGGCGCAGCGGCAAAGGAAAGAGAAGCTGGAGTGTGCTCTAGCGATGGAGACCTCCATTCTCCAAAAGAAGGCTCGAGCTGAGAAATTGGCTCTGCATGCCATCATTGCGGAGACATGAGCTGGATGTAGTAGCGAAACCACGACAATTAAGCCTGGAGACAGGCAGGAGGAGGGAACTGAGGACGCGTTTCCCACCTATTACATGGAAGAAATTCCATTCATGGAAGACTTTACGACCACCCCGGAACCCCAAGCCATGGAGGCAACACACCGGGATGGAAGCGGTCCAAAATTCGTTCTGGCAGATGACATCCCCGGGTGCATTGTTGAGGAAATTCCCTGGCTGGGTGACTACAGCCCCACCAGCCATGATATGCAGGCAACGTTGAAGGAAGAAATGTGGGATAAAACTAGAGCAAATGTGAACGTGGACAACAAAATCATGGCGTGGAAGGAAGAAGCGGATGGTGCAGAGCTGATGGAGCTCGAAACTGGAATTGGAGTGACCATGGAATTGAGGGATGTATCCCTCAATGACATGGGTGATGGCTTGCATGGATCTCTCCTCCAGGCAGAGCATCTGGCTCTGGTGTTCGAACTCTAAGGCCACATGGAAGACTTGGAGCATAGGGCCCTTCTGATGGGCTAGCATCTAGACCTGCTCCTTGACATGTACTCTAATGCTCCAGCTAAGCGGAAGTGCCCTCTCTGCACGCAGGCTTTTTCCATCCCGACTGGGTCCACGTGGCAGACAAGTAAGGGAAATGGGTCACTGGGTATCTAGGTATTTTATTTTTTTCCTGGTTCTTAGTTTTATCTTGCTACTGTTACATGTCAATTTGGACTATAGCCATTTGTCCTGGTTTCCTCCGGGCAGGACAGATGTTATTTTGTTTCTTGTTTTATTATGCTACCGTTACATGCTATCCAAACTATGCTGGTTTCCGATAAACGACAACATTTTTGGTGACTCAGACCTAAATCACTGTACATTTTGTCAAAGTTTGTTCGATAAATTAATATAGCAGGTTCCACTTTTTTACTCAAAAAAAAAAAAGTTTCCACTATGAGAAATATATATTATGGGTATTTGGATGATATACTTGAGTGTGACTTTAATTCCTTCAAATTAGTTATGTTCGACATCAATTGGTATAGGTTATGAATGTATGAACATGATGAGGAAAGAACTATTATTCAGCATGCCAACATATTTTTTATTATTAAAACAATGATGTTTGAAAGACAACATGATCGATATGTTTTTCCAAGCTAATGTGAACAAGTATTTTACCCAAAGGTTCCAGGAGAGAGGGATTGGTCATTTGTTGTTAGATATGATCCAAGAGGATGGCCAGTAAAGTATATTGTAGAGGAAGAAGATTATGCACCAGAGACAGAGCAGGGATATTGGTCGACAGACGAATAATACAGAAAATATGATCCAGGCGTAGGAGAGAATGCAATTCTTGATGATGATGTCGATGAATATATGATCGAAAATGACATTGATGATGATGATGATGATACTGTCAATCCTTTCAACACTGTTTCTGAACCAAATGATGATACAAATGTCGAGTTGGATGAATATCAAGAAGATACAAAAGAAGGATGATAAAGATGTTGAGTTGGATGAGGTACGTAACTAGATATTTTAACTTGTATGAAATATTCTCTTTAAATAATTTACTTATGTGGGTCAATTACATGTTTTTAATTTTTATACCATTTTTTAATTTCCTATGTTACATGTTGTTTATTATGTCAAACTTGAAAATAGTAGCCATAGCATATGTGCTAAACTAAAATTATCATTTAAAAACTTATAATTTTGTTTACCTTAATTAATTTTTGTTTTGGTAGTTTCTATGCACGATTACTATGTTGATTTCGATTATTTTCTATTTTATAGATTGGGTATTGGGGAATTGAGAGTGATGCGAGGGGGAGGGGAGGGGCCATATGAGATTCCACCTTCACATGATTGGCCTTGTTTAGTAGAAAATAAATTATTCTCGAAACCAAGAGAAGTTCATTCATCTTTATACCATAATCATAAATGTCATCATTGTTGTCATAGTATTGCAACAACGAAGTTTCGTTGAACAAGTTCATCATTACTATAACATATTTGTCAAAACTGTTCGAAAACATGGGAATTTGTCCCATTATTTTGGTAGAAAGAATAAAGCGCTAGATGAGATTTCGTATTTAAATATTAATCCGTACTAATATTCTTTATGGAGTGAAAAATTACTTAGATGCAAGAAAAAAACAAAGACAAGAAATAAATGATGAAGCTTGTGCAATTTATTAAGTACTTCTTTATCGATGTTATTGCATTTCCTTATAGTACTAGATGTGGGGATGTGTGTCTCAAATGAATTTTAAAAGAAACATCTAAAATACATTGTACTAGGACTAGACATGGGCAACAATTACCTGTGAATGGGGCCAACTTTGAACTTTTTTCAAATTGTTTCTGTATGCACTGAAATTTGACATGGATATACTATTCACATGCCTTGAAAATATGGTAGGGTTTTCTGACTCAAATATGACTCACACACCTACTCTATAGATTTGATATCATCCTCGTTTCATTTTAACTTTCTCACATTAATGTCATGCATGGAACTCCCAACATACCCATCGTCATGTTTGTGATTTTATATTCATTGCCTGTGCCATTAATGATTTAAATAATGATTTCATACTAATATTCTTTATGGAGAAAAAAAGTTCTTAGATGAGAGAAAAAAACAAAGACAAGAAATAACTGATGAAGCTTGTGAAATTTATCAAGTACTTTTTTATCGATGTTATTGCATTCCCTTGAAATAATAGATGTATGCACGTGCATATTGAATGAATTTTAAAAGAAACAACTAAAAGACATTGTACTAGGACTAAAAATGGGCAACAATGACATATCAATGGGGCCAACGTTGAAATTTTTTCAAACTGTTTCTTTATGCACCAAAATTTGACATGTGTTAGCACCAGAAGTCACTCCTGGATTGCAACAGGAGTAAGCCTAATACCCATCAGTTTTATATGTGACGATAATAAATGGGGGTTGTCGAATGGGAGAAGGCCTAGGATAATATCGTTTTAACTCAAAAAACTGGGCCAGGCATGCACGAGCAGGTGAGGTCCTACTCTAAATTCCATCAGTAAGTTGAATTTAAGGTGAAAATATGGAAGACTTGGTGACAAGATGAACGAGAATGCCATGGGAATCTGGCCTTCCAGAAGCTCAGGGAAGAAAAGAAAGACATTGAAATATGTCTAACTAACACAGCTACAACAACACAGTGGTGGCTCGACCGGATCTTCCAATTCCAAGCATCGCGATACTTCTATAACAACTTGACTGGATCCTCCAATTCCAAGCTATTCAATGTGAGAGGGAAAGGTAACAAAGGAGCTAACTAAAACTGGTGTAAACATTGCAGTGATCAACCATACATCATCCTACAACATATCAACCCTCGACTGGACCCTCCAATTCTGAGTGTCTTAATACAGAGTTTACAGAGAGATGGAAAGAAGATGACTTTCATTAAACAGGATGTCTCAAATGCTAATACATAACCAGGAAAACCAATGCTTCATCAAAACTTTACAATGCGGTAGCCTAGCTCAACCATCAACACTAACAAAATGGAAAAATGCTTACATATACTTAGAACTAGCTCCATTGATTGAAACATGATCATGTCACACATTCATGGCATTGCGTTGATAAGTTCCTCTGTCAGGTTGCTCATGTAGACATTGGTCAGACTACCCATGCAGTTGGCAGTTAGACGCAATCTTTGTCAGGATGGACTCACTGTCACCTTCTTCCCTTCGTCTTTTTCTGTCCTTCTATTCATGGAAGGAGATGACGTTCAACCATCGTGAACCACTTTAATATCTGTTTTCTTAGGGTTAGGTAAGACCTGGTCAACTCTGCTCTTGGACAACATGGTAGCCTTTTCTAGGCCACTGCTGCTTCACTGGACTACTATGAGGGGGCCCGACCTGTAAATGTGGACGAGGATTTGACAGGGAGGCCGATGGTGCCAACAATGTGAAGGTGAGACAAGGGGTGTTGAGGTGGAAGCACCAGGTGATGGAGACATGGGGGCTATGACAATAGATGAGAAGTGCCACAGAAAAATGGATAAGACACAGGTGGAAATGGCATGGAGCCTGGGGGTACAGGTGTTGGGAGATAAAAGGGACGAAAGAAAAAGGGACATGACACCTGGGAGAGTAGAGGACAGATGTGAGGTGGTGAAAGGTAGGAGGGAAGTGAGAGATGTGACAGGGGAATAAGAGAGGCAGAGTGGGGGACACTTGTCACCAGGAGGCAAAGGTGATAAGAGGAGGAGGAAGTAGTAAGGGGTTTTAGGGGGGCCCACACGAAATTTCCCATATCGTACCCCCTCCCATTAAAGGCATAATGACAAGGGGGTCTGGAATGAGACCTCAGCTATCGATCTGGGTGCTTAAATCTTTGTTGTTGAAACTTGCGTTCACTCACATCGGACGCCCCCCCCCCATTAAAGAAAGAATGGAGGGGGGTCTGGAATTGGCCATCTAGATCTGCGCACTGGAAAACTATCATATCAGACCCCCCGCTCATTAAAGGCAGAACAGTAAAGGGGGTCCAGAATTGAATCTTGGCTGCAGATTTGGGTGCACATGTCCTGGACATCTAGATCTGCACGTTGCATAACACAAGGCGCTCATGCACCCCTAAACTTAGGATAAGTGGGTTTTCCAACCCGCTCTTTCCATTATTTTCACCAAAAGACACCCTTACATGATTATGTGATAACATTTGGCTCCATGGGGGGTAGAGTCCTCCCTGCGAGTCTCTAAGAAACTTTCTGTAGCATCAGTGCCTTGTTGTTGGGCTATGGAGTCCCTTATTGAAACCAAAGACAGACAAAAAACAATATTTACAACAACAAAAGAGACACTTAAGGCTCAAACAAAACATTTCTTCTGGAAATCCCATTCACTAGGTGATTAAAAAATTCCTCGCCCTCTGAATCCTACAACCTGTAGGTGTTTTTCAAGAATACTTCCGAGATATTGAAGGGCCCAATCCAGAGGGCATTGAACTTATTGTGTTTCCCTCTGTCTTGCCTAGGTGCATCCCACTTAAGCACTAGATCTCCTAGCTCAAATTCCCTTTTTCTGACCTTCCTGTCAAAGGCCTTCTTGATCCTTTACTGCTAATCACGGAATCTGTCCATTGCCTACTCTCTGTTCTGCTACACTTCCACCAGTTGATGAATTCTTCTAACGATATTGTCTGGCTCCCCTTCATAATCCTGAAAGAATTTGGCTACAGGTAGATCTAGCTGAGTGGGAAATACATCTTTTGTCCCATAAACAAGATGAAAAGGGGAGGTGCCTAAGGACCTCTTGGCTGTCACTTGATCAGCCCACAAAGCGAATTTAAGTTTTGAATCCCAGGCCTTCTTATTATCTTCCAATATTCTTTTAATGAGCTTGATCATGCTTTTATTGGAAGACTTTGCTAGTCCATTTCCTTGAGGATAATAGGGAGTGGAATGAATCAGTGAAATCTCAAACTGCTCACAGAACCTAAGTAGAGGCTCATACTTGAAATACATGACATTATCAGTGACAATTCTGTTGGGACAACCAAACCTCGCTATGATATCCTCTAGGAAGATGATGACAACTTTATGTGAAGCACTCCTGGTGGGGATAGCTTCGATCCACTTGGTGAAATAATCCATTGCAGTCAAGATCCATCTATGTTGACCACTTGAAGTAGGAAAAATATCTCCAATGAAGTCCAACCCCCATTGTTAAAAGAGTGTTGAAGCTACTACATGATTTAGTGGCAGAGATTTGAGCTGTTGCTTTCCTGAGAACTTTTGGCATTTGATGCAGTATCTGACATTTCTGTAGACATCAGTAAATAAGGTGGGCCAGTGGTACCCATCCCTGATAATTTTGTAGGCCAGTGGTACCCATCCAGAAATGGTGCCCCCCACATAGGTTTCTATGAAAATCAAACATAACCCTTTGGGCCTTCTGTGGGCTTAAACATCTCAGAAGCACTCCTAGAGGATCCCTCCAATGCAAGACCTGTTCAATAAGGAAATATCTGACTTCTTTGATATTTAAATCTCTTTCCTTACTTTTCCCTACTCCATCAGGTGGCTTTAATTCTAGCAGAAAATATATGACATCCTTGTACCAAGGACATCATGCTAATGGGGGGTCTGCTAGAACATTTGTATCAGACAGTTTGGCCTCCTGATTTTCTGAGCATTCTTTGGCAAATTTTACCCCCAAAGCTCTGCAATTTGCTTCAGCCGACAACTTGGCTAGGCCTTGACCTTTGATTAATTTGGTGGGTTTCATATCCAGGTCAAATTCAAGGATCTTGGTGATCCATCTTCTCCTCCTTCCATCTATGTCTGGCTGAATGAGGATCTCCTTCACAATAGTTGAAGGGACATATGCAATGATTTTTGAATGCAAGACATAGACTCTGAAACATTTGAGAGATTTCACCAAGGCATAAGCCTACTTCTCCATAATGTCATATTTGATCTCTACATCTCTCAATGCCCAACTGAAGAAAGAAATGGGCTGTTGCAAACCCTTAACATTTTTCGACAATAAGACAACTGCAATAGTATCAAATGAAGCAAAAGAGAAAATAAGGAAATCCTTTGAGTAATCAGGACTGATAAGAAAAGGAGCTTCATTCAAGGATTTCTTTATCTAATCAAAGGAATTTCAGGACTCAGCAGCCCATTTTACTTCATTTCCTTTCCTCAACATGGCTATTATAAGCTTTACCATCTCAGCAAAGTTGGAAACAAACCTCCTTAGAAAATTATTTTTTCCCAAGAAAGCCTGGACTTCTTTTCTAGATCTCGGGAGTGATAGGGTTTGGAATGCTTCGAATCTACTGGGATCAATCATGACCCCTTCAGCTGATACTATGTGGCCCAACAACTTTCCCTCCTTCATGGAAAACATATACTTCTTTGGATTTAAGGAGAGGCCAAATTTCCTGCATTTCAAGAAAACTCTTTTTAAATGTTCACGGTGCTCTCTATCAGACTTGGAGAAGACTATGATATCATCCAGATAGATGACCATGAACTTGTCCCTTTATCCAATGAAAAATATATCCATGGCTCGTTGAAAGGTTTTCCCTCCATTCATCAAACCAAAGGGCATTTTGGCATACATGAATGTACCCCAAGGAGTGGTGAATGCTATCTTTTCTCTGTCCTCCAGCAAGACAGAAATCAGATTGTAGCCAGAGAAGCCATCAATCATGGAAATCCTAGATGCTCTTGTTACCCTTTGCAATATATGTTCCATATTGGGAAAGGGTTAATTGTCCTTATTTGAGCTTCTATTCAGGTTTATGAAATCAACACAAAGTCTGATTTCCCCACTCTTCTTCCTCACTGGGACCAAGTTGGCCACCCACTCTGAATACCTCAAAGGCACAATGATTTGGGCATCCAACAACTTCTTTACCTCTTTCTCCATGATATGAAACAACATAGGAATACATGAAATCTTTTTTATCTCCCCACTATCTCAAGAAGGCATTATCTAGATCTTCAATCCCAACAATAGATCCAGGGGTCAATCCCCTAAACCATTTCCTAACCTCACCATCAAGGCTCTGGACGAAGAATCTCATCCAGACATATTTATTTTCAATGTTCAAGCTGTCCGCATAACTGTATAAGGTTGAAAGGTTCTCTTCAGCAGTTATGTCCTCTCCAATGAATTTAGGCATATGCTTCAAGTAATCTCCAACAGGGAGAGGATTCATGGGCTGAGGTAGGATTAAGGGAGCATACCTGGAAGCCACTATGACATCCATTATGTTTACAGGGGATTAGCACTTTCCATAGGGATAAGAGGTGGAGGAGAATGGGTTTGACTAGGGGAAACTGGAGCTGATCTTACAGGAGGAAAGGGAAACCGCAGGGAATTTGGAGAACGAGCTTCAGGGCTTAAAGGGATAGAAGTTTTCCTTTCTTCAATAGAATTAGTAATAGAAGGAGGGGTGGTAAAACCAGGGGTAGAAAAATATTCTGAGGTGCTAGGTCTGAACCAGGGTACAACCTCAGGAGAAAGGGGAGTGACAAGGATTTCTCCCTCCAATCCAAGACCAGGAGGAGAAAACTCAGCAGCAACACCCCCAAACTTCAGACTTTGGGAAACTCCAACAGAAGGAAATAAAACAGAATGAGATGTAGGGGTTGGAGTTCTTATAGGATAATGAAAATCATCAGAAATACATGGTTTAGTAGTAGAAGTACCTCATCCAAAGGCCTTTCCCTTTCTGATAATATTCTCTGGGTCAACTTCAGGTGTCGCTAAAGGCAACTCTAGAGTAGACCTTGTCTGTCTGCCTCTAGAAGCCACCGTTGAAACAATGGAGTCGCATGTGGGTTCAAATCAATGAAGTATCCATAGTGGAGTCACCAGGTGCACAATAAAAATCTTAGAGGGCTCTGATGCCTGATGCACCTTCAAAATCATAGGCTCAATGTCGTTCAATCCTAGGGAAAATCTTCAACTTCGTTCCCGACAACGACACCAAAAATATTAGCACTAGAAGTCACTCCTGGATTGCAACAAGAGTAATCTTGATACCCAGCAGTTTTATATGTCATGATAGTAAATGGTGGTGGTCGAATGGGTGCAGACCTAGGAGAATATCGTTTTAACTTAGAAAACTGGGCCAGGCATGCATGCGCAGGTGAGGTCCTGATCTAACTTCCGTCAGTAAGTTGAATTTAAGGTGAGAAGATGGAAGACTTGGTGAGAGGATGAATGAGACTACTATGGGCATCTAGCCTTCCAGCAGCTCGGGGAAGAAAATAAGGACACTAAAATACATTGAACTGACACAGCTACAACAACACAATGATGGCTCGACTGGATATTCCAATTCCGAGCATCGCGATACTGCTCTAACATCTTGAATGGATCCTCCAATTCCAAGATATTCAGTGTGAGAGGGAAAGGTAACACAGGAGCTGACTAAAACTAGTATAAACATTGCAATGATCAACTATACATCATCCTACAATATCTCAACCCTCGACTAGACCATCCAATTCCGAGTGTATTAATATAGATTTTATAGAGACATGGCAAGAAGCTGAATTTCATTAAACAGGATGTCTCAAATGCTAATACACAACTGGGAAAACCAATGCTTCATCAAAACTTTACAATGCGGGAGCCTAGATCAACCATCGACACTAACAAAATGGCAAAAATGCCTACATATACTTGGAACTGGCTCCATTGATTGAAACACGATCATGTCACGCATTCATGGCCTTGTGTTGATAAGTTCCTCTGTCAGGCTACTCATGCAAATGTTGGTCAGACTTCCCGTGCAGTCAGCTGTCAGATGCAATCTTTGTCAAGATGGACTGATAGTCACCTTCTGTGCTTCATCTTTTTCTGAACTTCTATTTATGGAAGGAGACGACGTTCAACCACCGTGAACCACTTTAATAAATTCTTTCTCGGGGTTAGGTAAGGCCTGGTCAACTCTTCTCTTGGACAAAGTGGAGACCTTCCTTGGGCCAATGTTGTTTCACTTGCGAACGTGGATGAGGATCTGATAGGGAGGATGATGGCACCAACAATGTGAAGGTGAGACGAGGGGTTCTGAGGTGGAATCACCAGGTGACAGAGACACAGGGGCTATGACACCAGACGATAAGTGCCACAAAAAAATGAATAAGACACAGGTGGAAGTGGCATGGAGCCTGGGGGTATAGGTGTCAAGAGATAAAAGGGATGAAAGAAAAGGGGACATGACACCTGGGAGAGTAGAGGATAGGTGTGCGGTGGTGAAAGGTAGGAGGGAAGCAGGAGATGTGACAGGGGAATAGGAGATGCAGAGTGGGAGACACTTGTCACCAGGAGGCGAAGGTGGTAAGCGGAGGAGGAAGCAGTAAGGGGTTTTAGGGGGGCCCACATGAAATTTCCCATATCCGACCCCCTCCCATTAAAGGAAGAATGACAAGGGGGTCCAGAATGAGACCTCAGCCGTCGATTTGGGTGCTTAAATCCCAGTCCTTGAAACTTGCGCGCCCTCACATCAGACCCCCCCCCCCTGCCATTAAAGGCAGAATGGTGGGGGGGTCCAGAATTGGACCCTATACGTAGATCTGAGTGCACCGGTTCTAGACTTCTAGATCTGCGCACTGAAAAACTATCATATCAGACCCCCTCTGCCCCTCGTTAAAGGTAGAATGATAAGGGGGGTCTATAATTGAATCTTGGTCGTGGAATTGAGCGTAGACGTCCTGGTCATCCAGATCTACGCGTTGCATAGCACAAGGCACTCATGCGCCGCTAAACTTAGGATAAGTGGGTTTTCCAACCTGCTCTTGTCATTCTTTTCACCAAAATACCCCCTTACATGATTATGTGATAACAACATGGATAGAATGTTCACATGCCTTAAGGATATGGGAGGGTTTCTAAACTCAAATATGACCCACACACCCACTCTATATATCTGATATCATCCTCATTTTGTTTGAACTTTCTCGGATTAATGTCATGCATGGAACTCCCAACATATTCATCGTCATGGTCATGATCTTTATATTCCTTGTCCGTGTCATTCAAAATGAACATCATGCCAATGATACCCATGACTTTTTTTGCAAGAAGAAGGTGCTAGATGAGAATTTGTATTTAAATAATGATTTTGTACTAATATTCTTTTTGGAGAAAAAAAGTACTTAGATGAGAGCAAAAAACAAAGACAAGAAATACCTGATGAATCTTGTGCAATTTATCAAGTACGTATTTATCGATTTTATTTCATACCCTTGTAGTGATAGATCCATGCACGTGCATCTCGAACAAATTTTAAACGAAACAACTAAAAGACATTGTACTAGGACTAGACATGGGAAATAATGACTCGTGAATGGGGCCAACGTTGAAATCTTTTCAAAATGTTTATGTATGCACTAAAATTTGACATGGATAGACTATTCACATGGCTTGACGATATATGAGGTTTTCTAGACTCAAATATGACTCACACACCCACTCTATATATCTGATCTCGTCCTCATTTTATTTGAACTTTCTCGGATTAATGTAATGCATGGAAGTTCCAACATACCCATCGTCATGGTTGTGCTCTTTATATTCATCATCTGTGTCATTCAAAACCAACATCATTCCAATTAGTATCATGATTTTGGTGGAAAGAAGAAGGCGCTAGATGAGAATTCATATTTAAATAATGATTTCATACTAATATTCTTTATGGAGAAAAAAAGTACTTAGATGAGAGCAAAAAACAAAGACAAGAAATAATAGATGAAGCTTGTGAAATTTATCAAGTACTACTTCTTTATCGATCTTATTGCATTACCTTGGAGTACTAGATGTAGGCATGTGAATCTTGAATGGATTTTAAACAAAACGGATAAAAGACATTGTACGAGGACTAGACATGGGCAACAATGACCTGTGAATGGGGCCAACATTGAAATGTGTTCAAACTGTTTCTGTATTCTCTAAAATTTGAGATGGACGAACTATTTGCATGTCTTGATGACATGGGAGGGTTTTGGGACTCAAATATGACTTACACACCCACTCTATATATCTGATCTCATCCTTGTTTTGTTTGAACTTTCTCGGATTAATGTCATGCATGGAACTCCCAACATACCCATCGTCATGGTAGTGCTCTTTATATTCATCATTTATGTCATTCAAAACTAACATCATGCCAATTAGGCCCTTGATTTTGGTGGAAAGAAGAAGGATCTATATGAAATTCTATATTTAAATAATGATTTCATACTAATATTCTTTATGGAGCGAAAAAAGCACTTAGATGAGAGAAAAAAACAAAGACAACAAATAATTGATGAAGCTTGTGCAATTTATCAAGTACTTATTTATCGATGTTATTTCATCCTTTTTGTAGTAATAGCAGTGATAACATTGATAGAGAGGGAAATGCATTGTTAGACATATCAAAATAAAATGCAGACATCGATGATAACTAGTGTAGTATCCATGGCCATAGTGGTCATAGGGATGATATGGTGGATCGTGACCTGGATAATGGAGATACTTAAACAATGAGGATTCATTAATAGAAATAATATGAAACTGCCACTAGGGCCTAGACCATGGCCCATCATTGGAAACATCATGCAATTGGGTCCATGTTGGCACAGGGTTAGACCCGTGGTTCAACGCTACAAAAACGCACCAACAAAACCCTAACTACCATCACTTTCGTCAACACCTGCGAAGCAGATGAAGTCTCACCCGAAGTAGAGGCAGGGGTGGTTACAGGACTCAGATGTCTACAACCTTACTGGGACATAGATATGCAATTGTAACACCTTAACAGAGAACTTAGTAATTATGGTTTGTTAATATTCAGCCTTAGTTCATAGCGCATCTAAACCCTAACAACAGATCAACGTAGCATTCACAAAGATCCAATGGATTCAATCACTAAGCATACCAACAGAGATCAGATCTAGCATTCATTCATCATCTAATAGTGCACTAAGTATTGAATCACATAAACAAGAGAGAAATCATAAATCATGAAGCATTCATAACACAGGATATACGTGGTTCACCCCCTCCCTGGCGATACGTCCACCAACTCTTCGTCTTCTTTATTAGCTTCTTTCAAGATTCTTACATGCACAAAGCCTCCAAATCAACTCTGCAGAGGACTGGAGATCTGCGCACCTCACCAAATCTTCCTTCCCCTAGTAGATCTAGGCACAGAACTATAAACAGTCTTTTACAGTCACTTTCACTTAGCCTTGAATGTCTCACATAGTGCGCGTAAAGACAAACCACACAGATTTACTTTTGCACTTAGCAACAATGGCTCACACTGACTAGTTACTACTTCTTACATCGCCTAGACTTCTATTTATTCATTACAAAATAGTCCTAAGTATGGGTAAAACCATGGGCCGACATCCCCATACCCATTACATAAGTCCAAATCCCAAAAATCACTAGAAAGGGACCGGGATCCCGTGATCTCCGCTTTGACTTATGCTCTGCCTTCGATAGCCTGTTGAAGTCCCAAAATGGTAAAAAATGACCAAGGGTCCTCCAAACTTGGTCAAGGGACAACAGAACCCCAACACTCACCTGTGACTCATCCCGAGTCACTCTGATCTATGTATCTCTACCTCAAAATCCTCAAGCTTGGCTCAAGCGGCTTTGACCTGTTGTTGTGCCACGACCTCCTGCTCAGCAAACTCTTGGATTACTACTTCATTGACAGGTCCCTCTTAGATTTGTTCAGTTGCAGTGACGACTTGGTCTAGTTCTTCTCCTCGGCCTTCGATCTCTACGAATAGTTGGTAAGCCTCATCCTGTATTGGTTGAAGCCTCTGAGTTACTTCCATGACTCTTCCCTGAATGGTGTGGACCTGCTGCTGGGTAGTGCATTGTTATTGGGATCGCTTCATCCTCTCAATGGATGACAGGGGATTCAACTACGCCTGTACTATTTCTTCTTGCTACTTCACTTCCTAGAGATGTGACTCCAATGCCTTCAATTGAGGATCCTCGAGGAGGCCCTTGATTCTTTCAACTGTGCCTCAAGCAGTTGCTTCTCTTTGATCTCGCACATCCTATGGAGTATTGGGCACTCTTCTTAGCTCCATATATGTGATTCTCTGTTGAAGTTGTTGGATGGTTTCTGCGAGATATGCTACTTGGTTTTCTACTAGTTATTCTTCCTTCTGGTCCAAGCTCGTCATAGAGTGAAGTGCTCTATTGACTACTTCTTTTACTCTGACCTGCTCTATGAGCAACTTTTCTTTCTCCTGCTGTATATGTGCTCTCTCTTCTTCGAACTTCACTTGAAGAGCGTCCTTCTCTTGTTGCACAATCCTGCATTTCTCTATAACTTCCTCATGTGCTTGTTTTAGGGACACTGTGGCCTAGTATTTCTCAGCTTTTTCTCGATGAAGACAGGCTTCAGTCACATCAGCCAGTCTGTGAAGTTGAGTAGGCCCATCTCCCAACTCTGGTTCTTCTGAGGGCGTGAGCGTAGTGGACACTGCGTGCCTCGAATAAAGGGATTGTTGTACACCTCTTAGTTCTTCTTCAATTCTATCGTACATAGCTTCTTTTTTTTCTTTGTTTCTTTTAAAAATATCTTTTGAGGCATCTCCTACAGCTGAAATAATGAAGTGGAAGTCGTCAACCATGAGTACATTCTGCATCTTTGGTTTATTGGATTTGGACTTCTTCCGCGATGAAGGTTTCATGGGGGAAACCTTCCTTTTCTTAGATTGATCGGTGTCATCAGGGAGGTTCTGTGGCAGTGTTAATTCACCTTTCTTATCTTCTTCTTGTTCTTTTTCCTCTTTGTTCACTTCGTCATCACCTCCTCCGCTAGGTGACTCGGATGCAATCTCTTTTGATGTGTTGTGTACTTCCTATATATAGTGCTTCTTTTTCTTCCTATTGTTGCTTGGGGAATCATAATATTCACAAGTAACCATCAGGTTTCCAATGAGGTTTGGGTCATACAACTCTGCGGGGTCAATAGGGATAAGGAGTTCTGTAGGCCATTCTTTAATGATTTCTTCCAAGTTCTCTGTAGTGAGCTTGTAGTAGTACTAAAGTTCTTCTTTGTTTTCATCGGCGTGCACAGTAATATAATAAAATTTCTATCTGTGTGGAACTTCATAAGAGGCCTTAACCTATCCAAGGTGTTCAGTGTCATACGAGGGAAGGACTCAATAGCCCTCTTAAGCTCCAGGTAGTAGGTATGAAATACTGTGTTTGACTTCCACTACTTTCCCATATCTCTCGAATACCAGAGCATGGTGAACTTCGCAACGAGCGTCTCAAATGGCTCAATCTTAAGGAAGGTCGCACCTTCCGACATCTCCCAAGTGGTAAACATGATGAGGACCAGTAGCCAGCTGAAGTGAAACTCATAGACCTGATCCTGATCTTCGTGAAAATCCAATTCAAGTTGGTTAACTAGGTACTTCACCCAGTTCATCTGTAGGCCTTCTACGCATTTCCCAGCGAAGTCAACGAAAAACCCTGTAACCTACATGGGTCTGTTCTTTCTTACTAGCTTTCCTGTAATTAATTGGCATGCTAGGCACACTGCACCATTCTGTATGGAGGCTACCTTGTAGCCTCATGTCCACTTCTCAACATCGTCTTATGTTTCTTTAATCGTCTATGCCAATACGCGGTTTGCAGCTTTTCTTGGGTAGAAGTCTTATGGGTCTGGTCCCCGCATGCTCGGTCTAGTGATCCTATGGATCAACACTGGATCGAAAGTGATACATCTATCCAACCATTGATATCCACCGTGGAAGCATGACTCCAGGATCTTAACACAGTTGTTAACCTCCTGGTGCCTTCCAAAATGTGAAATCTTCATTACATTCAAAAGGGTGGACTGCGCGAGGTTCATGGTCCACGGTTGAGGGATGATTTTCATCTTATTTCCCTTCGTTTTGGTCTGATATTTGTGAGGTGCGAGCATGCCATAGCTCTTATGGTATCTCAGGTTATAGTCACTAATCTTCAAGGTCAGAATCCTCTCTAGTTGTGGTCTGACTGCGGGTATCCCCTTAGGGATATACGCAGTGATGACGGTGTAGTCGAAGTCCCTCAGGACACTTTCATGACTCACTACACTGGCCAAGGGTGGGATGTACTCAGGTGGGATGGATGGTAATAAGTTCGTATTTTCCAAGTCATCTCTATGCTTGGTTCTTTTCTCAGTCTCAGCTCGGGATGGTCTGGATCTGCAAGCAGTCAACGGGGAGGTTTTCACTCCTCTCGTCGATGAGTCTTGTATACCCACAGACATTAACTTTTTCAGTCATGAGGTCAATGAGTATCTCCTTCATAGAATCTTTGAATGTGCTAATTTCTTTAGACATACACGCTTGTGGTTGACTATCTCGGGTTGAAGAGAAACTACTCAATGCAACGGGATGAATGGAGATAGCTCAATGATCACTGTGCAAAATCAATTGATAATGAGCTTAGATAATCATAGGTGGAAAAAGTGTTTTCGATGCAAGGATCGATGGAATAAGTAGACAACTAGGTAACAGATCTTTCCAACGGGTGAGAAGCCTTCATTAATGCAGTTCTGTCCGTTACGGCGCGGTCCCAACAGTCTGATGGCGAGCTTTCTAGCCATAAATGTTGTTCTAACAGTTCGGGTCATCGGGCTAACTTTTATAATGCCTCCAACATTCATACTTCTTCACCATGGAGAAGTGCCATGCTGTGCTATACTGGTATCTCGACGAAGTTCAGATTCTAGAATCCTTCCTTATGCGCAGTTCCTTCTGGAACTTTCTATAAATTTTCTCTTTGTTTTCTTCTTATTGAGCTTTATATCCTTCTTGTCGGTGATCTTCGTCTCGATATTCCTTTTCCATTATGATTCTGATCATCTCTGGGCATAGTAACTTCGCACTATTGATGGTATTTACTAGGGTTCAAGGGAAATACTTCTTCTTTGTTTGGTGTAGGTGCTCTACTCTCCTGTGCAGATAGGTGTCTCAAGTCCTTGCATGTCCTTTCAACTTCAACATCCAAGTTTCTGGTTCTGAATAACTTCAACCTATTCTCCTGTTCTTCAATCAAATGTGCAATCCTCCTAGTCATGGAATCTTTTAATTCTTTCTTCTTCTTCTCTAAGACTTCCTCTTCTTTTCTTCTTGCTTGATCCTTTTCGATCCAAGGTTTTCCTAGTAACATAGAAAATGGGGTGTTGTTCTCAATAAATTTAACAACCTCAAAATCTTCTTCTGTTGAGGTTCCATGAGAACTCATAGATATCTGGGTAATTATTCCACATAGGGTTATCATATTTCCTCCAAATAATCCTATTCCTCCCAATGAAAGAATCATAGTAGGCTTTCCTAAAATTTCCCAAGTTCTTTTTGTCATGATATTCACCCGTGTTTCCTCATCCAGAACGCAGTCAATGTCGAAGTCTTCTATTCTTGTTTCTATGCATTCTTTTTCTTTGAAGATCTCTGGTAAGTTGATGTTTCTGTGATCATTCAGGGTTTCCTTCATTTGCAATAGTACATTTTCTTATTCTTTCTGGGGTTCTGCCATGATCTTAGTTTCTTGACCTTCCTTGGGGTTTTCTTGTTTCATATTCATTATTTCAACCTTAGCAATCATTCTAGGGGAATCCAAAACTTCATGAACCATAGCTTTACAACAAAGACAACTGGGTCTTATACCAGGGCATGCCTTAGCAAGATGTATCAGTCTTCTGCAAATGTAACAAAGAGTTAATCCTCTCTTTCTCTTAAATTATCCCCATCATTTCCTGTATTGTGCACTAGGATCATGGTAGATAACCTGCAAAAAATTCTTTCTAGGATCCTGCATCCATTTGTTCGTCCAAACATTGTTTCTATGCATAGGAATAACATATATTTCACTATTCTTATCATATATACTCAAATCAAATCTTCTTTCTTCTAGTTGTGCCCTAGTTTTCAGGCTAGGACAAAATTTATCAAACATACATATTTTTTGAAACAAGAATTTCTACTTATCTTACCTTTTCAATCAAAATTTCTCACTATTCTTACCTTTCTCAGAGCACAAAGCTTCAAGATATTACCTCTTTTCTTCAGATTAGACTTCTCTTCTTAGCACAGAGTTTCATAATGCAAGTAGAGTAATTCACACCAGGGAAATAGATCTACACACGGAGCTTTCACAGTTTCAGGTCAGATTTTCGCACAGAGCTTCTTCTTCCTTAGTTCTTAGCAATCACAATTTCATGTAATATTTTCGCACAAAGCTTCTTTTTCCTCAGTTCCCATCAATCAAATTTTTAGTTCGCAACAACAAAACCATTTGTTGGCACAGGGGCAGACCCGGGGTTCAACGCTACAACAACGCACCAAAAAAACCCTAACTACTGTCCCTTTCGACAACACCTGTGAAGTAGATGAAGTCTCACCCGAGGTAGAGGTAGGGCTGGTTGTAGGACTCAGATGTCTGCAACCTTAGCTGGGACACAGATCTGTGATTGTAACACCTTAATAGATCACTTAGTAATTATGGTTCGTTAATATTCAACCTTAGTTTATAGCGCAGCTAAACCCTAACAATAGATCAACACAACATTCACACAGATCCAATGGATTCAAGTGCTAAGCATACCAATAGATATCAGATCTAGCATTCGTTCAAATTATTTAGCAATAAGCTATCATATCCAATTCATCTATCATCTAACAATTCACTAAGCATTGAATCACATAAATAAGAGAGAAATCATAAAGCACAAAGCATTCATAAAATAGGATATACGTGGTTCACCCCCTCCCTGGGTTTATGTCCATTAACTCTTTGTCTTCTTTATTAGCTTATTTCAATCTTCTTACATGCAAAAAGCCTCCAAATCAACTCCGCAGAGGACAGAAGATTTGCGCACCTCACCAGATCCTCCTTCCCCGAGTAGATATAGGCACAGAGTTGTACACGGTCTTTTACAGTTGCTTGCACTTAGCCTTGCAAGTCTCACACGGTTTGCAAAAAGCCAAACCACACAGATCTAATTTTTCACTTAGCAACAATGGCTCACACTAACTAGTTACTACTTCTTACATTGCCTAGACTTCTATTTATTCATTACAAAATAGGCCTAAGCATGGGTAAAACCATGGGTTGACATCCCCATACCCATTACATAAGTCCAAAACCCAAATATCCCTAGAAAGGGGTTGAGCTCCTGCGATCTCCACTTCGACTTGTGCTTCGCCTTCGATAGCTTGTCGAAGTCCCAAAATGGTCAAAAATGACCAAGGGTATTCAAAACTTGGTCAAGGGCCAACATTGCACTTCCCAATAGATATTTTTCTACGCTATGCACCAAATACATTTCGTTGGTTTATCTTCACCTTGGGAATGCCAATTCCAACACCAATGACAATCCATAAATTATACGAGAAATACTACAAGAGCAAGATGAGGTGTTTAGTTCGAGGTTGAAGATGATGGAAACAAATTACTTGGCCTATATAAGCTGAGACATGGTGTTTTCATCTCCAGGCATGGTTTGGAAACACATGAGAAGGATATAAATGGAGCATATGCTCAACACTAGGCGATTTGATTCCTTTTTGCAACTCAGGAGGGAGGAAGAAGACTTCATGGTGTGCTCTATGCGTGAGGCTGAGGCTGAGGGGAAGGTAATCAATTTATTTCTTTATGAATAATCCATCACACATTAATAAAGTATCCAAGTAAGGGGGTTAGAGTAAAACCCTAACATGTCCTCCTTCTTTGAAATAAGCATTGTCCTTAAGGATGAAGGTGAGGAAATTTTCATCAAATTGTTGTCTATTCCTATGTGGCATATTTTTGTTGCATATCTTTCCACT
The DNA here is from genome assembly GCA_032191745.1 of Picea mariana. Classification (NCBI taxonomy): domain Eukaryota; kingdom Viridiplantae; phylum Streptophyta; class Pinopsida; order Pinales; family Pinaceae; genus Picea; species Picea mariana. Next base: position 104,166 of record JASDQU010102307.1, on the reverse strand, counting down.
ACATCAGTACTTCCTTGATCATGGGTTGGTGCAACTAATTCTCTCTAATATTCAATATTGCTTCTATACAATGCCAAATGGAACCATCTTTATCAAGTTCTAGTAAGTTGGTATGCACTTTGAAATTTTATCCCGCAACCTTCTTCAAATAGAAAACATAAAAGACTAGATGAATGTTGGAGTGGGATGGGAGAGCCATCTTGTAAGTGACCTAACCAATGTGTTGTATGATCTCTAGGACAATATAACTTAGGATATAGCTTTTGGGGAACTTTATCTTTGAGTGATTTATGTTTATAAGATTGTAGGAAAATAAATATTTGATCCCCTTTGGAAAAATAAGGATCAAATCTATGTTGATCAATTTGTTGTTTCATTTGATTTTGTGCCATAACAAAGTTGTCTTTAAGTATACATATAATGGCTTCTCTAGTGTGAAACATTCTATATATTGCATGAACCTTGAAGGTGCTCGGTGCATAGGATGCCATTGACAAGGGGTTTTTTCCATAACCAGCTTCATATGGTGTCATTTTGGTAGGTTTGTGATCAATGGTATTGTACCACCATTTTGCAAGGAGAATCCATTGTGCCCATTCATGTGTATTTTCTGAAGAAAAGAATCTAAAATAACTTTCTAAGCACTTGACCACTTGTGTTTGACCATTATTTTGAGGATGATATGTCGTTCTCATATTCAATTGTGTACCTTGAAGTTTAAATAACTCCTACCAAATTTTTTTGGTGATTGTGGGGTCTTGATATAAGACAATAGAAGTGGGCATATCATGTAGCTTAAAGATATGATCCATGAAGACCCGACCAACTAAGGAAGGAGTGAAAGGATGAGCTAGGGGGAAAAATGAACATATTTTGAAAGATGGTCAACAACTTCCATGATGATTTATTTGTTGTATGATTTTGGGATTCCAACAACAAAATCCATTGTAATGTCTATCCAAATCTATGTTGGGATTGGAAGTGATTGTAATGTCCCTGGTATCATTATCTCATATCCCTTGTTTCTTTGGAAAGCATCACAGGATGTTATGAAATCATGGATATTTTTTTTCATGCCATCCTAGAAGGATGAGTGCTTAGTTCATTCATAGGTTTTATGAAAGCCGAAGTGACTTGTTATTGGTGATGAATTTAGCTTATCTAATACTCATTGTTTTAAGTTCGAATCTTTTAGAAAAACAATGTGTCCTTTGTGTTGTAATGTATCTTGTTTCCATGTATAAAGTTTAATTGGGTTGGGATCTAGCTAAAGTTGTTGAATGAGCTTCCTTATCATACTTTTTACTAGACATTCCCTTAAAGATTCCTTGATACATCCTAGACTTGGTAATGGTAAGACAAGGAGTGACCCATCATCCTCAAATTGTCTAGATAAAACAACAACCACAACATTCTCTTTAACATGAAAACCTGGCCAACTAAGGAAGGAGTGAAAGGATGAGCTAGGGGGGAAAAATGAACATATTTTGAAAGATGGTCAATAGCTACCATGATGATTTATTTTTTGTATGCTTTTGGGATTCCAAAAACAAAATCCATTGTAATGTATTTCCAAGTCTATGTTGGGATTGGAAGTGATTGTAATGTCCCTGGTATCATTATCTCATATCCCTTGTTTCTTTGGAAAGCATCACGGGATGTTACGAAATCATGGATATTTTTTTTCATGCCATCCTAGAAGGATGAGTTCTTAGTTCATTCATAGGTTTTATGAAAGCCGAAGTGACTTGTTATTGGTGATGAATTTATCTTATCTAATACTCAATGTTTTAAGGTCAAATCTTTTAGAAAAACAATGTGTCCTTTGTGTTGTAATGTATCTTATTTCCATGTATAAATTTTAAGTGGGTTGGGATCTACCTAAAGTTGTTGAATAAGCTGCCTTATTATACTTTTTACTAGACATTCCCTAAAATATTCCTTGATACATCCTAGACTTGGTAATGGTAAGACAAGGAGTGACCCATTATCCTCAAATTGTTTAGATAAAACATCAACCACAACATTCTCTTTACCCTTCTTATATATGATCTCATAATCATACCCCAACATATTGGTGACCCATTTATGTTTCTCTAGTGAATAAAACCATTGTTATAGGAAGTACCTCAAACTATGATGGTCGATCTTGATTTGAAAATGCCTCCTTATGAGATATGGTCTCCAAGTCTCATATGTGGATTTTTCCACATTTTGGTCACACAATTTCTTACTGATGAATGCCAAGGGGCATCCTTCTTGCATCAATACTACTCCAATACTTATTTCTAAGGCATCACATTATAAGGAAAATTTATTATTAAACTAGGCATTACTAATGTTGAAGTAGTGCACATGGTTAAAGCATCAAAGGCATGTGTTTCTACATCGTTTCATCCAAAAGCATTATTTTCAAAGATCGAAGTTAAGAGAATTGCAATTTTTCCCTAATTTTTCACAAATTTCCTATAGTAGCCTATAAGTCTTAAGAATCCCCTCAATTTATTCAGTGTTTTGGGATGGATCCAATCTTTCTCCAAGAAGTTCATCTAGAAGATCATTCGTAATTAGGATGGGAAATTTTTCCTTGATATTCAACTTATTGAAAGTCTTAAAATTAGATACATACTCTACATTCCCTCTTTATTTAACACCTTATCACTATTGGAGATGAGTAAGGGCTTGTAGTACTATGACATATGATGCCCACCTTCAACTATTCCTAAATGTTATTTTCTATTTGATTATTTTTTGCAAAAGTGTATTGATAAAGATGTACATTTGGTGGTTGATTTCTTGGAATCAAGGGAATTCCATGGTCATGCTCTCCTCGAGAAGGGGGTAAACCCTTTGGTGTCTCAAAGGCCCGATGATGTTTGTTGAGGACCAGCTGCAAGTCTAGGTGGATTTCTTATGTCATATTATCCATAACCTGCATGTCATTAAATTGGGAAATAATTCTAGAGTGGCCTTTATTTAATAACTTATCCATATAATGAGAGAATACTATTTCAGGAGACCCTACCTAAATTCATTAAAGGATGTGTACATGGCCCTATTTAGTGAAACTCATATAGATTTCTTTGAAATCTATTGTGACTGGTCCTAACTTACATAGCCATTTTTACTCCAATACTATATCACAACCACCCATATCGATGGTAAATATATGGCTTTTGATTTGATAGTCTCCCATCTAGAGTTTGGCATTTTCACATCTGCCCCACATTTCATCATACCTCCATTGGCAATCATAATTTGAAAGTTGTGCACTCGGTGTTGAAAACAATGGTTTTTTCTACCACTCTCTTGTGAATGAAATTGTGAGTGTTTCCACTGTCAACTATGACTACTACTTTCTGGTGCTTGATGTAGCCCTATATTTTCAAGGTTTGTGAAGTCTAAATTCCCAACAATGCATGCAAGGAGATTAGGGGTTCTTCATGAAGGAATGGAGGTTGGTTTTATGTTCTTTACACCGATCACCTCGAGCATATTTTTCATCACAATTATAGTAGAATCCACGTCTTTGGCGATCTTCCATTTTTGTTGGAGACAACCTTTGTGTTTTCAAAGGATGAGTAGGAGTTATTATTGAATAATTTCCCCAGGGAGGATGAGTGAGGGGAATGAAGGCTATTTTTTTTTATGCATTGATCACCATCTCTTCTTCTAAGGACCTCTGAGTCGCTACGAACCATGTAGCAAGATGTTGCATTCAAAGTTGTGCTTGAATATCCTCCTTAAGTCTACTAATGAAACATTGTTTATAGAAATTATATATTAAGTTCTCTATACAGATGTATAATTGCTCAAATTCTGGAATAAATTTGATGATGGAGCCTATTTTATTTAATGTGGTAAGTTTCCCCAAATTATGAGTATCTCTCTTTAAACATGCATGTATAGATTTTAAAAATTGACTCCAAGCAATGTGGCCCACACGGGATTTTTTATGTCATTCCCACCATTTCCATCATTCGGGATATAGATACAGGACCCCCACCCTGAGTTTCATCATGTCATCAATAATTCCCTAGAGGGAGAATTAATATTCCATCGAGGTGACCCATCTAGATGGATCATAACCATCGAATTTGTTCGGGTCCACCTTAGGAGAACAATGTCATAGGTTATTATCCATTGGTCTATTACAATGTGGACCCAAAGAGGGTTGCAGTTGGATAAATAGTCTTAAGTTAGAAGTTTCTTCCTAGTGTGGCTCAATGTGTTATGCATTCCAATCAATGTGTTATACAGTACAAGTATGTTCTTCTAGTATTCCTCAATCTAGCACACCCAATAACTTCAAAGTAAACATCTTTTTGAAGTTGGATAGGTTCTATTGATTTTTCTACTCCAAATTCTCATCCAAATTCTTATCCAACTCACTTATGTTCTCCTAAGGTTTCTTATGTTGGCCTTCCACATAGTTCAACCTGCCTACAATAGAGAAGGTGGTCATGTTTTACAGAGAAGCCTATGAGGTGGTTTATAAGAATCCTTCATGGGTGTTATCACTGAAAAAGGTTACCAACTCCTCAAGATAAGGGATTTTTAGGTGATATGTCTCTTTGATGTACGTGTGGGGTCCAACAATGGTTCTTGAACCAATATCATGGGGCACTAAGTAAGAAGGGTCAACCATTCCCTTATTCATACTATTCAACTACCCAGGTGTTAGATAGTGATCTCCCTAAGTGTTGATCTTGAGGTATGTTACACATTATTTTGGTCACTCTGATGATGACTTTACAAGCATGTAATCAGGCCCTCAAAATCATATGGTTCCTAAGAAAAGTGACTGCTTTCCTCCCCTGCAAGACTACTTTTTAGAAGGACACTGCAGGCTACCCATAGTTTACAGTGCGGAAATCCATGATTTCCACAGGCTGCTCTATAGCTAGCCTGCGGGATTTCCATAGGCTTCTATATAGTAAGGGTGCAGTGACAGTTGAAAGCTAAAAGAGGAAAGAGGTTCAAGAAGTTTCTAGAAGGGGAATCTTCTGGAATGTGAGGTGGCTTCTGTATGGTTACGATCCTACTGACTTTTCTGATCTGGTAGGATCATCCTCATCCTTTTAACCACTTCAGCTTCTCCTATATAATAATGGGCTTCTCATGGAAAAGGTTAAGCACAGTTAAGCAAAGTTGAGAAAAGGATTGCTGGAAGAATAGGTTGGAGATTGTGTGAAGAATATTATTTCAGTTGATACTTGAGGTCTACATTTGCCCATCAAGCTTTTGAATATCATCTTCATGCAAATTCCGCAACAAGTATATGTGTGTGTTGGAATGAAGGACCACTAAAAGGGAACTTGTGACATCAACGCATTTCAGTTGTTTATTCCACTTTTATTCAATATAATACAGTGGCATGTTTATTTCCCATAAAATTATTCTCATTTTATTACATGACTCCTTGATCACATGTTTAAGTTTTCATTGAATCTATCATAGTTTCTTTCACTTTGGTTGGTTTGTGTCATTGCAGATCTGGTTTCACAAGAGCACCGAAGCGAAGAGGGAACAACAAAGATATAAGGAAGCAATCTCAAAGGTAAGTCATCAATTCCTTCTTTGACACTTACATTAATGATTGTAACTTAGGGAAAGCGTCATGTCCTGTCCTGTTTTTTTCTAGATCCAGGTGGATCTAGGGAGATTAGTTTATGTCAACATTTACTGATTTATCCTACAAGAAGGTACGATAGAAACAAGATCGTTGATTAACTTATCTATAGTTGGTTTCAAGTATACCTGGGGAAATTCCTATATAGTAGAAGGCATATGAAAGTGAGATTCTATATATAGGTACTTTCTGATATGGTACATACCTGAAGGGGTACCAACAATGGTTAAAAGGCTTTCCAACGATGTGATACCACTTTTAATTCATGTTTGTATTCTTCCCCGACTGTAGTTTTACCCGTTGAATTTTAAATCATTGTGTTATTTAAAGATATCAAAACACGTATATAAAAAGAAATATAAAATTTAGGAGCTTGATAACCCAAGAAAAATCTCTTAGAATAATTAGAAAATAACTTACTTGTTCAAGGCACAGTTTGAGGCAAAAAATGTAAAATGATCACAATTTTTGCTATTCTTCTCATATTGGCTATTATGACCCCAATTATGAAATTACACAACTTATCTAGATCTATTGGAACTGGTTTGACTAAAATTTGTGCATTCTATCAAAATATATCCAAACTACAAAATTCATGGCTGACACTGGAAAAAAAAACCGAAAAAAGGTTGATTTTAAATCAATGATATCTCTAGTTCTTGTACTCCATTTTAGATGATTTATTTTTGAAATTGGTATATTTTATAGACGAATTCATATATATGGCTAGTTTATTGAAATTATGCATAAAAATATTTATAAATTGACCTAAATTATGTCATCTCCTCTTTTCCGTAAAAAATCAGCAAAAAGAAGAAAAACAAATCTCACTTTGTGCCCCAAAAATTCTCCCACTTTGTGCCCAAGAAAGAGCTATGATGCCACTCATAATGTGTTAGTTCCCAAACTTCATAGAAATCACAAAAAAAAGTAGTGCAAAACCAAACAAAACAAGAGAAAATAGATAAAATATGAGAATTTTCTCTTGACAATAAATCGTAAAGAGCTATGATCACTTGCCTCTTCAAGGGGGCAACCTCCCAGAGAAAATCCCCAATTACAATAATAATTATAGGAAAAACATTACATAACCTTATAGTCAATATAAAACTCTCCATAGAGAATATTAACTACCTACGAACCCACTTATAATGAGGTTCGCCTAACTAATTTGGGCCTTATTGATAAATAAGACCCTTTTTACAATGAATGACTATTAACTAACTATTTAATGGGAATATTCAAGGAAGGTGGTCTCATACATTAATCAAATATCTAAGTAATGAGTTTAGGGTAGGACCCAATACTCAAAAATTATTAATGATACCAAGGGTCCCATGCTACTCCATGCCCTTCAAGAGATACCATTTAGTAAGTATTAAGGGTGCCATGTTCACACATGCTCTTCAAGCATCCAACTTTCTTGGTGGGGGGAAATGGTGCAACTACTGAGACCGCATTAATTCAACTTTGTCACTACATTGTTAAGAGACTAATGGTCACTAAGGAAGAAGGATGCTTCCTTATTATGTGCCCCTCGACTAATCCTTGCAAGTGACCAAGTTCATTGCCTATTCTCATGGAAACGTGCAACCTCTAAGAAAAATAGTCACGATATTTTCAACCCAAGTCACAGAAAAAGAATGCCATTAGGTGGAAACAATAATGGTGTTCCTATTGGGTTAATATTGTGTTAGGGACCTAACCCCTCACGTAGGTAGAATAATATATTCCGATGTAATAAAGGTCAATATTAATAAGGCCTATCAATAAGGAAGAATACGTCGAATATAAGAAGACCTAATAGAAACTTCCACTTCTAGAAGGATCTTCCTTTAGATGGTTCTTTTGATATAAATTTGTAGTATAAATAAGATTTGAGTGTATGAGAGCTTTTGTCTTGAATATTATTGTAATAGAGCTCTTCTCTGTTGGAGGTTTCCCCCTCGAAGAGGAAATTGAACATTGCTCTCAGTAATCAAAGTGTTATTTTTGGTGTTATTTTGGTATTATTGTGGTGGTGTTCCAGTTATATTGTTGTTCCTCTGCCATTTCTATAATTTTATTTCTGTTCTTCTAAATTTTTATACCTAGAATATTACAAGTGGTATCAGAGCACTTTCCTCGGCAAAAAATTGTGGGTTATTTTTTTTTTCAGGGTAGAGATGTATTCCGACGTCTTTAAGCTACATAGAGCTATCGTTACGCACATAAACCCATGGTATGGGATTCACACACACAAGAAATAGAAGTGGTACTTAAGCGCACATCTGTTGGCCACCCTTTTAACCCCTATTGGTACCCCTTCGAGTGGCAGTGCATCAGACAACACCTCTATACAGATCAACCTAGATTTCTTGAAGCCCTCTTTACATAAATCGATCTATCGCTTAACTGCTATAGTGCCATCGAGAATAACACTCAGGAAGATACTCTCTAGTACCTAAGTAGTCTGGTAGTACGGCTAAGGGCACGGTCTAGCCTCCTTAGTTGGTGCCTTGAGATATTGGACCGAGTACTACTGTTGGACCCCGCACATATATCAGAGAGCTATAGCACAGGGCAAACCCTTGTTTGTAGAACCCTTGAATACCTAACCTTTGGGGACAGAAACAAAAATAAAAATAGACAAGATCTATTTCCGCACAACTATGTTTGACTTGCCAAATCACTACACATTTCTTTCTGATTAAGCATTTGAGAATTTCATCATTGCAGTATTCTTCAGCCCGGAGTCTGTATTTTGTTGCACCATTATTTGAGACCTATTACATTGGATTTATCTGTTTTCCCTTATCACATTCATACCTATCATTTTTCAGCAAATGTTTTGCCCCCACCTGCCCATTTTTGGTTCCATCATCATCATGGCCCATACCCATAGCCAAGACTTGGAAGATTGCTTCAATACCTTGCAATTTAATTTCACAGAGACCCAATAAGAAGTGAGACAACGCAGTACCAATATTTCCACCATCAATAAAAACATGCATTCCTCCATTGTTGCCTCAATCGAGGAACTCAAACAAGACCTCAAACAAGACATTACTACCCAGCTTGAATCTATCACTTCAATGATCTGTACCAAGATGCATATCCCTGTAGATCCCCCTTTATCTGACCCACCTTTGCATATCGAAGCTGAAACTTCCTCTCATTCCCATAATTTTTAGCCCCATCACTTTCAACATGACCTACGCCTTCCACATGTGGATGTGACCAAATTTGATGGCTTGGATCCCACTGGTTGGGTAACTCAAATGAAACATTATTTCTCTTTGTACGACATTACAAATAAGTTGGCCAAACTTTGGTATGGTGTTATCCATCTAGATAAGAACATTAACAATGGTAGCAATGGAGAAAAACTGCCCGTCAAGGGTATGTTTCTTGGACACACTTTGTGGCAGAGATTTATGAACGCTTTGACACTGACACCAACCATTTAGTTAATTTGACAAAGTTGAAACAATCTACCACAGTGGAAGACTTTATAACCTCTTTTGAGCGACTGGATTTTCATACAGAGGGCACGTCTGATGATTTTTTCCAAGAATGCTTTATCAGTGGCCTCAAGGATGACATTCAGCCCATGTGTTCATGGCTCAGCCTCAGATTTGGGTGGAGGCTACTAAAAGAGAAAAGGAAGCACAATAGTTTGTCTCTTCTCAAAAATGAAAACCCTCTTTTATTCCTTGCACAAAACCAGTAAATCAAACTCCTACTTCTACTCCATTAAAGATCTAAAAATTGAACAGGGCCGAAATGGTTGAACGCCAACTCAAAGGCCTTTGTTATAATTTTTATGAAAAATGTTTTCTGGGACACAAGTGTAAGAAACAAAAAAAATTTATGGCCATCTCAGAGGATGTTTCGGAAGAGCATGTTGAAACTCCCCTTGTGTCGGTGTCACCTAAACCCACTGACATAACCGCTCCCTCAGACCCTCCTGAAATCGAACCAGACATTTCTCTAAATTCTCTCACTGGCTTCTCTGCTCCCCAAACCCTCAAGATAATTGGCTACATCAAGCATAGGAAGGTCATCATTCTTGTTGATAGTGAAAGCACCCATAATTGTATTCATCACCACATTTCCCAAGAAAGTAATTGTTATATCAGTGCAGTTAATAATTTCCAAATCATGATTGCCAATGGCGGGTCCATGAAATGTGGAGGGCATTGTGAAAATGTGTGTCTCCAAATTGGGGACTACCACCTGAAATCTCATATGTTTTCTATCGACATTGGTGGTTGTGACAATGTGTTGTGTGCAGGCTGGCTACAGAATTTGGGTCCTATTCTCATGGATTTTAAGGAATTAACCATGCAATTCAACTAGGAGGGCCAACAATAAAAGTTCCAAGGCATCATCGTTGGTTCTCGTGAGATCATTAGTTCCCATCACATGGAAAAGATGCTCAAAAAGGGTCATTCTGGTGGTATTTACCAACTCCATTCCATACAAGCAACTAACACACCCTTTGTGTTGCAGGACCTCCAATCCATCCTCTCTAAACATCAAGTGGTTTTTTCCACTGATCCGGATTATTTTCGGCACGAAATGAGAGCAGAGATATAATAAAGAAATGCACAAAGATATCATGGATATCCAATAATATAACATAATGTATCAGGGATGTATTCATAAACACATAGATACAATAATACACGATTTATATGAATGAAATAAATGTACAGAGACTGTAAAAATACAGAGTGAAAGACTCGCTAAAATGGTGGAAACTTATCTCTGAGAAGAGATGTGACGACTACTTGCATTCACAAGAAGATTATTATTACAATGAGGCTCTAAGGGCCTTTTCAACATAAGTAAAATCCAAAACCCTAACCTCGGAATATGAAAAGCCAAAAGGTTTGTGGGCCCTGATGGGGGTAGTTGATATGTCAACTTCCCGGGGGCGTAACTTTTTCATACGATCTCTGTTTGGGGCACTCGATACACCATTAGAAAGGTCTAACCGAGTAGAAATATTTTCAACTTCTCCAATCCAATTCTTACAATAATATCTTGGACCCCAAATCTCCAAAAAACGTTGTTTATGGCCTCAAAGCAACCCCAGAAGTTTGGAAACCGAAAAACTACCAAAAACTTGTCCAGATGGAAAATTGTTTTTCAATCTCGTAGAATAGGTGGGTGGCCACCAATATCCACCTAGATCAATCCTCCATCCTTATGAAGTAATGGCATCCATTGCGTTGATTTCCCGGGGGAGAGAGGGACATGTTTTTTGAATCTAAATCATGGTGAGCTACTTGCCCTGCTGGAGACGTTGCGCTGCTTGGTTTGTGGAAGGATGTCACGAGCCTGTTGCTAGCGGGGTTAACTCTGTTCAACCATTCAGGCTATTTGAGTTGATTGTGTACAGAAGGAATCTTTGAATTTTTCTGCAATCTTGTCTACCTACTTCTGTTGGATAGAAGGTGCTTGGGATGAATCTATAGTGGTTGCAATATCCTTCAGTTCTCCTTTTGAACAGATTGTGAAGAAGCTGAATTTTGTAGTATGAGATACTACCTTGCGACACTTTTTAGGTGGGACAATAGTTGGAAATACCTATGGTATTCTATAGATATGACACCCAAGAGTAACAATGACACTACGGGGTCGAGACTCATAAATAGCATGGAACTTCCACATATATGGTTGGCCCAACAAAACATCAAAGACATCCAGTGGGGAAACATCACATAATACCTCATCCTTGAAGGTCTGGATGTCGTATGACAATCGACACTATTGGCTGACACGAAGATATCATCCCTGGAAAAGCCACTCGATGTTATATGGCTGTGGGTGTGGTGTTGTCGACAATCCAATTGTTTGACGACCTCTGCTGAGATGAGTTTATTTTGGCTTCCGCTATCAACAATAAAATGTAGCGGGGTCCCCTTCACCCACATCTATGAATGAAGAAGGTGCCCCCCCTCTTCTGGATCTGTTAGTTCTTCTGGTTGAATTGTTGCAGTCGTGATAATAGCAATGGGGTATGTGTCGATGATCTGTATTTTACCATTATTTTCAAAATCAGATTCTAAATCAAGGTTTGACTCCTTGTCTTTGAAATCGGCCACCAATGACTATTTTGAGAAACATTCATCGGTGTTGTGCCAGAGGATTTTATGGAAATGGCACGATTTTCCTGTGTCCATATTCATCTTCTTGTGACCCTTATTTTCTTGTGTCTTAGACTGGATTTTTGGAAACTGTTTTTTAGGGCCATATTTCTCATAGTTTGGTTGTTGTGGATTTTCATATCCGAACTCCTATTTGTTCTAGTGCCTAAATTTCTTCTCAATTTTAAAAACATGTCGATACGCAACACCAAGTGATGAGATATCCAGAAAATCCATTTGAGTTTGTATGTATCTGTGTAGAGACTTGCAGTATTTCAAAACCAAATGTCTCTTAGAGTCTTTGATACCCAGCTTGGTGCACAAGGTATGGAAGGTATTGGTGAACTCTGACACTGCTTGGTGTTACACATTATTTTGGTCACTCTGATGATGACCCCATAGGCATGTGTTCAGTCTTCCAAAAAAATCTTTCACATGAGGAAAATGGTTGAGTTCTTCCCCTACAAGGAACAATTTTAGAATGACGCCACAGGCTGACAGTGGTACACAGTGCGGAAATCAAGAATTTCTGCAGGCTTCTCTATGCCTGGCTTGTGGGATTTTCGCATGCTGCTATATAGGCAGGGTGTGGTGGTGCTTGAAGCTAAGGAAATGAAGAAGTTTCATGAAGTTTCTAGAAGGATAATCTTCTAGAATGTGAGGTGGCATCCGTATGGTTGTGATCTTACTGGATTTTCTGATTTGGTAGGATCATCCTCATCCTAGTAACCACTTCATCTTCTCCTATATAATAATGTATTTCTCATGGAAAAGGTTAAGCAAGGTCAAGCAAGATTGAGCAAAGAATAGGCTGAAGACTGTGTGAAGAATCCTGATACAATTGGTGCTTGAGGCCTCCATTTGTCCATCAAGCTTTTTGGATTATCTTCATGCAAATTTGGAGCAGGTGTATGTGTGTGTTGGAACAAAGGACCACCGAAAGGGAACTTGCGACATCAAGGCACTTTGGTTGTATCTTCCACTTTTACTTAATATGATACAGCGACATGTTTCTTTCCCATAAAATCATTAGTATTTTATTACATGACTCCTTAATCACATGTTTAGGTTTCCATTGAATCTATAATTTCTTCTTTCACTTTGGTTGGTTTGTGTCAATGCAGATCTGATCTCACAAGAGCACCGGAGCGACGCAGGGACAACAGAGATATAAGGAAGATATATATAAAGGTATGTCATACACTCCTTATTTGATCATATATTCAATGGTAGCTACCTAGGGAAAGCATCATGTCATGTCTTGTTTTGTTCTAGATCCAGGTGGATCTAGGGAGATTAGTTTATGTCCGCATTCACCGATTTATCCAATAAAAAAATTGGCGACTCCACTGGGGATATGACTTGATTGTGGTTTTTTGTTAGCCATTTTCTATTTACCTATTCTTTTCATTTGAAATTAGTCTCTGAGTCTTTGGGAGATCCATTTAGATCCTTTGCCTTTCTCTCAAAATTTCTTTATTTACAAACACCTCTGCACTGTACCTTATACATAGCCCGTGGAAACCTCCAATTTTTGCACCTTGGTTGTTTTCTTCAGTGCAGGATTTCCGCACCCTATCCATTTTTGTCTTGCGGAAACCATTAATTTTCGCACTATGATATGCTATCAGCCTGCAACAACATCTGTGAAATTTTTTGAGTTGGGTCTTAGCCTCTATTGATGACCAGTTTTTTCTTTAACCAACTGGAAAGGATTTTTAATGACAACATATGACTTTTTCTGAACATTTGACTTGTTGTTGATTGGTTTTCGAAGATTGAACACCTCTCTTAGTCATTTTCCAATTTTCATTTTTTATTTTTAAACGACAATGGTATAATCTCCGAGCTTGTATCTCAGTGCTTGTTTGATTAAAAATCTTGGATTGGATTTGAAATTTTGGATTGATTACGTATTCTGGATTTCTTGATGATTGAGAAGTTGTCTCTTCATTTGCATCTGAGGAAATAATTTCTCGTCATATTTTTATTTTTGTCTTCATTGAAAGTTCGATTTGGGTGCTTGTTGAAGGTATATATTTTCTTGGATTTATTGTCTTTTTTCTGCCATGCCCTTGGTCTGGTCTTAGAAAGGAAAATTTTGTATTTATCCATTCATTTGAATAAACATATATAAGAAAATTTATTGCATTTAAGAGAAGAGAACATTGAAGAACTTCATTGTTTTATTGGTTGTTTAAAATTGTGTTCATTTAAAGAAAAAGGAAGTATATTTCGTAGTTTTCATTATTATGGAAACATCTTCTCCCTACCGTAGATAAAATTCATTGAATGAAAATTTGCATCATTCATTTTCTATTTGCATATTATTGGGTCAAGTTCATACACAACATCGGTTTCATTCATGTCTCCCTCTTGAGTAACAACAACTTTTAAAAATATTGCGAAAATCTAAAACTTAACTAGTAATTTTTTCTAGGGCTCTTTTACACCAACATTAGCTAGGCTAGAGATTTGGAATAGGTAGTGAGACACACTCTCCAAAGCACAAAAAACACAATAGAATCTTGTGATAGGGAGTGTAAAATTCCATTTGCAACATTTTGTCGTGGGAATCCCTTTTCACACAAGGGTCAAACCTAAGGTCGCATTGAGATTGGCAAAGTTACTCACCCTACTTTGTTGGTCTCGACGTAGAGATTGCATGTATTATGGGGGTCACTTGAAGGTATACCCACAATGATGAGTGGAATCCTCTCAAGTTGATTTCAGGTTAGATACCCTTCCCTTGCGTGTGGATCGGACTACCAACTGTCTCCCCAGGCATCATTGTTGTTTTTGGTAGCCTTAGTTGCCTATATTCTTAGGGTCTTACATAAGATGACTATGGAGGGTCAAGTCTTCATGGTACCTGGAATTGACGTTGGCTAGACTCACTCAATATCCTTGGAGGGTATACCCATGATTATGTGTGGAAGATTGCACCAGGGTGTAAGTCCGTTAAGCAGTTCATCAACATAACTTTTCCACCCTATCCCAACCCATTCTTGTCTTGAATTTGCAACATTGGATTTCATCACCAACTAGTGACTTTAGAACAAGAAGGTTTTGTTTTCTTGGTTTTGATTCCTAAATTATACTAGCAACTGTTTTTTGTTTACATAGTTGGCCATAGATTTTTTCCATAAAATTTTCGGTTCGACCAACATTGACCCTCCACGTCGTTCACATAGGATGCAAGGACTACCTCTGAAAGATCCGAAAGTTTCCCAACCCTTTATCCCTAATCCATCGGAGGACTCTCCTCAACAGAGTGAGATCCAGGACCACATACCTTCAAAAGCAGAGAAAAATGACTCTTTAGAAAGTTTTCAAATCGTTTCTGATTCTTTGGACGATTTTTGCTTACCTCCTGGGTATGAGAGACGTATTCTCCAACTCAACTCGTCAGGAGAACTTGTTGTTGACTCTTCTAGAATACCACCTGAAGTCCTTGCTGGCATTGAAAATGAGGATCCTTTTTGGACCACTGACATATCTCGAACTCTTAATTCTAGATGGAACCCTTTCGGCTCAGAAGCAGACATTGAGATACCTGTCGTTTCTGAACCACCCGAAACGTCTACTACATTTACAATGCCTTTAGATTATTTTAATAGTACAACTTGTTATTTCTTCATTGGTTTAGAGGTTGGTCCTAGCTCAACTATCCCTCTTCAGCAGGCCCATTCCGCGATGGTCCTAAACATTATGACTATCCCCACTGGGAACACGGTGGCTAGCCAACCTCCTATTGGTACACTATGTTCATCTATACAAATCCCATCACTCCCTCTTGGGTATAATGCCTTGAATGCTTCTATCCCCATTCCTACCCAAGTTCTGTCCAGAGCTTCTAGAGTCTTTAATCCTCCTAGGTATAATGTTGCTTCCGGTTCTATTCCAACACCATCCTAGTTCCTCTCCGGAGGGTCTAATCCACCTTTTGTAGGAGGATTCGGACCTACTGGCTCTACTACCTTTGGAATTTCTACTCTGTTATTCACTTCTGGTTATCAGATTCCTATTGAGGGACAGTATAACCCAAGGGGGGAAGCTCAATTTGGAGGTCAAACCCAAATTGGTGCATCATCCTCACCTGGAGGACAATCCCTACACAAAGGATATAATCCACAGTATGGATATAACATCCCCGGATCACTAGCCCAGTATTGGAATCTTCTTATTCAAGGGAATCCATAATCGTCTGGGGAGAAAAAACCTCAGGTTAGCTCTTTTATACCCCCTAGTTCGGGTCAGTCTTACCTCGGTTCTTCCAATCCCATTTGGGGTTCGCATATTCAACCTATTGTCCCTCCCCAAGGGACCATCCCCAATTAGTACAACCCTGTGGCCTACATGCCTCCGCACACACGCCCGAATCTGTTAGGACCTTCACCTCCCATACAAGCTGCTTATGGTCCTACTGGTCTACCGATGGGACTCCCTCCCCAAATCTACCAGTATCCTCCTGTGAATAGACAATTACCCTTTTTAGCCACCTTGGATCTACCTGATTTATCTAGAATATTCAATGATCCTATCCTGCATTCTCCCCACTTGCCCATGATACCAGCCAAATTACTGTCTGACATCCCAAAGTTTGACAGTAAATCGGGAGAGGATTTGAACAACCATTTCATGACTTTCCACCTTTGGTGGTCATCCAACTCTTTGATGGATGATTCCATTCGGTTACGACTCTTCCAACGAACTCTCACGAGTTTGGCTGCAAAGTGGTATATAGAACTACCACGAGGTTTCTGCACTGACTTTAATACCCTCGCCATTGATTTCCTTACACACTACCAATTACCGATCCGTTATGAAATAGGAACCAAGATCCTAAGTTCCTTCAAACAAACTAAAGCCACTCACATCTCTGATCACATTCATGAGTGGAGACAAAGAAAACGTTTGATCAAAATCGAGCTTCCCGATCAGTTATTGGCGGAGTGGTTCACGAAATAATTCGTAAATAATATCTCTCATGATATTACCATGGGTGGCGTTGTCACCGAAAAACAAGCTATCATTCACGCTCATTACCTCGACCTCCTCTATTCACAGACGGGTACTCTTTACGACTTACTCCCTGATGCACCTCGCCCTTCTACTACCACTACTTCAACTACCCCTGCTGCTTCTCATGCGGCTGATGGTGTGATTGGCACTTTCCATGCTCAACCTAAAAATACACAAGCCTCTCCCACCAACCCCAATTCTAATGCTTCTAATGTTCAAAATTCTTCGTCTCCTACTCCTCCCACCAACAAAATTGTTGAGGTTAACTATGTTCAATCTACCCCTGTCGGAAAGAATAAATCTAAAAAAGGGAAGGGTAAGAATAAGGTGGAAAAAAATAACCCACAGTCTGAGAAAAATAAAACCCAACCTGTTGATGATAAGGATAAGCGCAAACCCCGTTACCCTTTCCTTATCTGTGGTGACGATCACTATACAAAATATTGTCCAAGATGGGATGAGGTTACTAAGTTCCTCCAAGGGACCATGAAACCTCCCACACCTATCGTGTTGCCTCAACCTTTCCATTCTCAAAATCAAGCCCAACTGGTCATCCACGACCAACCCTCTCCCTCCACTACTTATTATGTTCTCATGTGTACTGGTGATTCCATAAAAAATGACGTTACACTCACCACTCGAGCCAAAGATTATTCTTCCTCAAAGGAGAAGGTTGATGATATACCACCTTCGTTGGTTCAACAACCTCATTCAACTTCACCTTCCAACAATCCTCTTCATCTTGATAGACCGAGTCGCGATACAATTCTTCTCCCTCCCCCAAAGGGTGTTGTTCGAAAGTCCGCCTTCAACCCTCATGCATGTGCTGCTCAGAACTACAGTATTGTAGAAGATCTAGTGCAAGAACCTTCTGCGATGTCATCTCTCGAAGTCCTTCAAAGTTTCCCTGCTCAACATAAGGTACTTATAAAGGCTATCGGTGGAATTGATACTACAGATACAAATTTGATAATTTTTTACCTCGAAGATCACATTCCGAGACTTCCCCCTCAACTAGCATTCCAAATCCAAGTTCTTGTCTCCGACAAGAACATCTGTAGGACTATTATTGATGAGGGTGCTTCTACATGTGTAATGTTTGTTTCTTATTGGAAATCCATCAACTCTCCTCCACTTACTAAATCACATAACATGCTTAAAGCCTTCAATGGCTCTGGCTTTAAACCCTACGGTGTTCTTCCTTCATTGTTTATTACATTGGAAGGAAAATTGGTTGACGTTGAAGTTGAGGTCTTTGATGCACCTCTCAATTATATCCTTTTACTTGGCCATAGTTGGATTGACGTGATGCATGCCATTGTGTCTACCCTTTTCTGAGTTTCACATTTTCCACATCAGGGAAAGGTCATCACTGTCGACCAACTAGCCTTTTTCAACTCTGACACTTGTACTAGCAACGTCCCTTTTATCGCAAAGACACCTCCTGGATATGAGAACGTTGGTGTGTGCCTACTTAAAAATTCCACTCTGATGGGCACTTTCTCGATCCCACCTCCTGATGTTCCACATCCTTTGGTTTCCTCGATCAACATGATTTCCACCTCGTTTCGCCAAACTCACCCGTCTTCCGACCCGTGGATCATACCCATACCTAGTGATTATCCTCGCTATGGAAACCACGTGCCTTTAAGTTCAGTTGAATCTGCCTATCAAGCCATTCAATCAGCAACCCCTTCTACCCCCTCTCTTGGTGATTCGTCTCCTGACCCGTTCCACGCTTTTTTTCCCACAGACGAGATGATTATGTCAGTTATGTCAATGAAAGATACCCATTGGGATGATGGACATCATCATTTCATTCTCTTCTTCGAACCACACACCATCAAGAGTTACCAACGGACCTTGACTCCATTGACCATTGTTGTCATTTCCTATGTTCCCGAGACATCATGAGACGTGTTATATGAAGGGAACTTAAGAAATATTTCACCCACCATCCCCCTCGACATATCCATTAAACTTGGAGTTGTTGAAAATGTTCATATCGTAGCTTCATGCTCTACTGACGAGGTTGTCACCTATAAATCACGTTTCCAAGAATTTTGTGACATATTCACTTGGAGCAACGAAGAAATTCCAGGTATTGACCCTGGTATTGTTGTACACGAAATTAAGACATACCCAGGTGCTAGACCCATCCAGAAGAGACTTCGTCTGGTCCACCACCGTAAAGCAGCTTCTATTAATCTTGAAGTTGAAAAACTTCTTAAAGCTATCTTTATTTATCCTATGGCTTTAACTGATTGGGTATCTAATCTCATTCTGGTTAACAAGAAACAAGGTACAATCCGTGTCTACGTTGATTATAGGGATATAAATCAAGCTTGTCCTAAGGACAACTTTCCTACCCCTTCGTTGACCAAATCATCAATGATTGCGCTGGGAGTGAAATCTTCTCTTTAATGGATGGTTTCTTCGGCTATAATAAAATCAACATATTGCCCACGGATCAACACAAAACCACTTTTATTTGTCCTTAGGGCACCTTTGCCTATTGGAAACTATCCTTTGGTAGAATGCCGGTGTGACTTTTCAACGTGCTATGTCTTATGTTTTTCATGATATTAAGCACATCGTACAACCATATCTAGATGACCTACCGGTGCATTCCATGCATCGTAGTGATCATTCGGCATACCTCCGAGCCATTTTCCTTCGTTGTCGGTTCTATCATATACACTTAAACCCACACAAATGTGTTTTTTGTGTGGAGTCCGATCGACTTCTAGGTTTTATCGTGTCACACTAGGGGATCAGGGTTGATCCTTTGAAGTTAGAGGTGATCCTCAATCTCCCTCCTCCTTCGTCACTTTGCCAGTTTCAAAGTTTGCAAGGAAAGGAAAACTTTTTACATCGTTTCATCCCAAACTATGCTCAATTAACGCTCGGATTTACTCGACTTCTCAAGAAAGGTTATGAGTTTGTATGGCATTCCACTGCCAACAAAGATTTCCAAGCTTTGAAACTGACTTTAACCCGTACCTTATTACTTTTACCACTTGATTATAATCAATATTACTTCCTTTATCTTGTTTCTTCGAACTCTACCATCGCCATGGTTCTAGTCCAAGAAGATGATTCACACGACGAACATGTCATTTATTATTTGATTCGAAGTCTCACGACTACCGAAGCCAAATACTTACATGTTGAAAAATTGGCCTTGGCAGCTGTTCAAGCTATCCAATGATTCCGTCACTATATCTTACTACACAAGACCATTGTAATTTTCGATTGAAACCCCATGCAACACACTCTTACACGCCAATTGCTAGGGGGAAAATACTTCAAATGGATAGTAATTCTCCAGGAGTTTGACTTAGAATTCGAACGCGCTAAGTCCAATAAATCATCGATGTCTGTCAAACTGATATGTGACCTTCCCTGCACTGAGACAGAGAATGTAGCAGAGGATTCTTTACCTGATGAATCCCTTTTTATGATCAGTTCTGATGACCTTTGGTATGGGTATATCGTTATCTATCTCCAAACTCAGACTTTCCAGCCCGATTTGTCTAGCACTAACCATCGTCGAATACGTTACCAAGCTTGTTAGTACATTATCCTCAGTGACACTCTTTATCGTTGTGGGGTTGACTTTGTTTTTCGACGATGTCTCACCTATGATGAAGTTGAGAAAGCTTTGAATGATTGGCACTCTGGAGCATGTGGTGGTCACATGTCTGGGTATGCTACTGCCCAGAAGATCTTACGAGTAGGGTATTTTTGGCCTTCTTTATTTAAATATTGTATTATTGTTGTCCAAAAATGCCATGCTTTCCAAACATACAACAACACGATAAGATTTCATCCTACTCCTTTACACCTTGTAGTTTCCATTGGAACTTTCACGAAATGGGGCATTGATTTCATGACCTATAACCCTCACTCAGTTGGGGGGCATGGATACATTATTGTAGCCCTGGATTATTACACCAAATGGGCCGAGGCGATGTCTACTTTCGACAATACCAGGAAAACTACAACCCTTTTCATATTTAATCATATTATTACTCGATTCGGGATCCCGCAAGCTATCGTTACTGATCACAGTAGCCATTTTCGAAACTTTATGATGTCTGAAATTACCGACAAGTTGGTCTTCAACATGAAAACTCAACCCCCTACTATCCATAGGCCAATGGCCAAGTCGAAGCAATAAGTAAAATCCTTATCACTATGCTTCGTCAGATAATAGGAATCCATAAGACCACCTGGCACATGATGTTGTTTTCGGCATTATGGGCCTATCAGACATCTGTGAAGTCTACTATGGGATTTACCCCTTTTCAACTAGTCTATGGCATTGAAGTCGTTCTCCCGATTGAATGTGAAATACCATCCTTGAATCTAGTCGTCGAACTTCTCACAAACATCTCTGTCGAAGAGGAATGTCTATTGTATCTTATGCAATTAGACGAGACCTGTTGTGATGCTACCCTAGTTATTGAAACCCAGAAGAAACGCTTAAAATCCCAATATGACAAGCATGTCAAGTCTTGTGTTTTCTCTGAGGGAGATCTAGTTCTCCTCTATGAACAAGATCGTGACCTGCTAGGAGCAGAAAAATTCAAAGCTATGTAGCGTGGTCCATATATCGTCTAACGAGTGTTAGAGAAGGGAGCTTACGAGTTAGTATATTATGATGGAATTCCTTTGAGTGAAACCAGAAATGGGATTTACTTGAAGAATTACTATGCTTAGATTGTCTCTACATGAGTTCTTGTACTTTTACTGTACCATACTCTTGTGTGTTACTTTTGTGTGTTTTTTCATTATCTGGTTTCGACCCCCAACTACTTACCTTGCATTGTGCTTGGTTTCCAGATGTCGACGTCTTATCTACCCTATATTGGCTTCATCGATGGTGCTAGCCGTAGTACTCAGAATCTAGCTTCTGTTGCTTGGGTAATCTATGCACCCACCAACGAACTTATCAATTTACAAGGTGTTTGCCTCAGTTGTGCAACCAATAATATCGCAGAATATAGCACAGTCATTGAATTATTGAACGATTCTATCTCACTTGGGATTCATCACTTCATTGTATGACTTGATTCGCAGATAGTAGTACTCCAGTTGAGTAATGTCTACACTATCTGAAGTCCTACTTTGTTATGGGTATATCTACGAATTCATCTCTTGGAACATTATTTTGATTATATTGAATATCAACACATTCCTAGATGTCTAAATACATTAACCGATGCTCTAGATAATTATGTGTTAGACAAACATTTGAGACATATATAAATCCAATCACACATTGCACATCGTATATAAAAGCAGAGTAAACCGGTAGAAGCCTCATGTATATATATAATGAAAAAGTTTTACAAAAAGTGTTTTCCATCCAAGGAGCAAAATATCAAAATATAGAGCCCATGGCTCCTACAAAATAGCATCACAGATGTCGCTCGAAATAGTATCATGGATGTCGCTCACGATAGCACACCACTTCTTGTGCTACCCAGCGAAGTAACTGACTAAATGAGTCAGACAGGTCTACAATATGGCGTTGATAACGCCTCAGGACCTCCTCGATCGACATGTTGGGGATGTATGTCGTCAAGCCTTCTAAGTTCTGCTCCATCGCCTCATAGTGGTCGGCATCCCACCCTGCTACCACATGGGCCTCCCCTTACCTCTGAATCAGAGATGTTCCCGGAGGTCGATGCGGCCCTACATCTTCATAGGAAAAAGTATCTGATTAGTCTTTAGATCAAAAACATAAAAAACATCTAATATCCTAAAAACCATAAAAACATTATAAAGAACAAAATGTATTTCTTACCTAGATCTCCCCAATAAAATCCCTCAGGGAGAGCCAAGTCGGGATCACCCCGAAATTCTAGGCCGACATAAGCATAATCATCAATCATCAAGATTTGGGGCTTTAACCAATCAAAAAATGCATCATTGTACTTGATTATATGACCTGCTACGTGTCGTTCCATATGGTCACACCACCGTTTCATTCTTGGGTCTTGTGGGGCTAGCAACCCCCACTCTACCTGTAGCCGCAAATGAGGAACTCTTTCCAAGAAGAAAGACACCAAAATGAACCCATACACAAACTGCTTTAGGTCTCCTCTCTTGCTTTTAGTGAGTTGTATCTTCATACTCCGGAGCAAACCGTCACACCAATTGAATACTTGAGGTTCCATACATTCAATGGCATATTGAAAGTAACTCTGGATCGCCATGTGTGGCGACGCGCATCCTGCCATCTGTGCAATAGTAAAGAGGATGGTTCTGAGAGTCAAATCCCGCACACCTCAGATAACCACTTTACCTTTGCGCCTTTCAGCATCTAGTTCACAGTGCCGATGGATATACTCGCTCATCGGAAAGCCACCACCTTGAACCCCTGTCAGAGACACCCGTGCCCCATGACGAGATAGCCCCGTCAAAAAGTAAATATCCTCAATGTCCAAAGAGAGGAGATGAACACCCACATGAAATACTTGTTGTTCTGCATCCCACATATGGACCAAGTACTCTAATAATCTTCGTTGGGATTTCATGCCCTGGACTTTGAAAAACTTCAACAGGCCACAATGTCGAAGAGCATCAATGGTTCCTGGATCATTCAAATCCATTGAGTCGTCATCTTCATGCTCACATTCTCTCCATTCCAACATTTTTGCAATCAAACACCTGCATGGAAGTAAAAGAGGACAGTTAGCACCTTTATCCACCCTTTTTAAAATTCTTTTTGGTTCAACGCTTGCTTTTTTATTTTTATTTTTCGCCGCCGCAACTAAGCTTCAGTTACAGTGTGGGATTTCCGCAAGCGGGTCATTGGGCACCTATGAAAATCCTTGATTTCCACAGGGCCCAATGTAGGCCACCCGCGGCAGCCCCAGTACATGCCTACTGGCCCAAAAATCACCCAAACAATCATCTTTTGACCACCAAAAACGAATTTTAAACCATTGAAAAGGAAGAAGATGAAGTACTTACTATTTTCACAGAAACCATTCGTCAATTAATCGCCCGTGCTCTTCGCAATCGCCCGTCGAAGTAAGGGGTGAAAAAGGAGTTTTTGGACAAGTTCTTCACCAAACACAAATGAAATGGTAAAAAAGACCTCTTGCTCTTATTTATTTCATTTTTGCCTTTCTTAGTAATATTTTATATTATAAAAATGTGTTTGGTCATAAATCCTCATAACTAATAGTTTTGTAAATATCTTGTTTCTTGCAGGGAGAAGACTAGAGTCCTAATTAATGGAGAATGGATCTTTGTTCTGCAATTTGTTTTTCTCTTTGTTACGCATATCGATACTTTTTAGGGTTTTTTAGTAAAACCTCGAGTTCACTCTTCGTTCGTTCTCATGCTCGAAAATTTATGAGACCGCAATCAAGTATACTTTTGTCATCCTTTCATACTCGTCTTGGTAACATGAAAAAAGACACGCATGGAATATCATTTAATCTCTTTTCACACTCCATAAAAACAAAAAGATTTCCGACTGACCTTGTTTTGTTCACGCTTGTAAAATTATTTGAATAAAACGTTCGGTGGGCGATAGTTTATCATTTTTTCGGTCCCATCGAGCTACTTTACGAAAAATGAACTGAGAGAATTATCTTTAAGTGTTTTTCAGACTCTATAAACATGAAAAAATCCCTAGTTTTCTATCTTTGGACTCGTTAAACAAACATCGAAAGACCCACATGGGACCGAACAACTCCTTCTTAGGGTTCATTAAAAATACTCCAAGGGACTCATCCAAAGGATGAGATTACATTACAAGCATATTTTATCCTCCTCAAGCTTGCATAAAAATAAAGAGGTACTCGCCGGAAATGGTGGGGGGCGAATTTGGGAAAGAGGTGTGTTTTTGTACCTATGTCAGTGGCAGTACTAGTCGCTCTTGCACATGACACCCCCTTCGTCACTTGACTCCAGTTTGGGAAAACCATTTGTCTCTCATCTGGCCTTCATCAAATTCATATCTTGGTTCGTCTTTGATTCAATGCTGCCAAGACCAGTGTCATGTCATTCATATGTTCAAGGGAATTCCAAACAAGCCCTCCTTCAAGTCGTCCATCTGCATTGTCATTTCTTACCATGTCGACCTTCCCTGTGTCCATTTCAAATCATTTTCATACTTTGATCTATCCTTAAATATGTTACTTGTTTCATGTCACTGATGGGGGATACATCAAGGCCCTCCTATGATGAGTCTTTTTCCTTTCGACTTCAACTCATCATCTGGGAATAAGACTTAGAAAATCATTTAGTACCTTAGAGCCTACATGCCCCAATGGTAGGTTTCTTCACTCTCAATAATGGATTCACATCATCGGTCCCTGATCGAGAGATTACATCGAGTGTTCGACTTCAACTCATTTATTCACATTCATTGGATTGTACTAAGGTACCTTGGGTTTCATTGACATCAATGGTGATTTCCCTCGCACTTGTTAACGTAAAATCAATGATCGGTAATCAAGTGGTTTATACCATGTTCGACTTCAACACCTGTAATCGCATGGTTAGATTCGTACTTACGGACGATGGGATTGAAGACCCTGGATCTCATATTTTTGGACTAGGTTGCGATGGAGTATTTATGATTTTAATTGATACACAGATCCAGTTTGTATGTCTCATGGCTGTGTCTGACTTTACACTTTCTAATACATACATCCACAGTGTATTTATGGTGGCTATGTAGAATTTCGATGACATGGATCCACAGTGTATAATTGGTGGCTATGCCTTACATTTATGATTTCAATCACTTGTAATATGAGCATGGGAATGCCTACCTCAGAAATGGTATAATTCTATGCAGATGCTTGATTGTTTGCAGGTTCCTGATTGGTGCGATCCTTGTTTCCGACACACACATGCATTTTACAAAGTATTTTGGTTGTCACATGTTCCAACCTCATACTCTAGGGGGCATTATGTTACACATTATTTTCGTCACTCTGATGATGAACTCATAGGCATGTCTTCAAGCTTCCAAAACAATCTTTCACATGAGGAAAATGGTTGAGTTCTTCCCCTACAAGGCACAATTTTAGAATGACGTCACAGGCTAACAGTGGTACTCAATGCGGAAATCAAGGATTTCCACAAGCTTCTCTATGCCTGTCCTGCTGGATTTTTGCATGTTTCTATATAGGCAGGGTGTGGCAGTGCTTGAAGCTGAGGAAAGGAAGAAGTTTCATGAAGTTTCTAGAAGGAGAATATTCTAGAATGTGAGGTGGTGTCCGTATGGTTGTGATCTTACTAGCCTTTCTGATTTGGTAGGATCATCCTCATCCTAGTAACCACTTCATCTTCTCCTATATAATAATGGATTTCTCATGGAAAAGGTTAAGCAAGGTCAAGAAATATTGAGAAAATAATAGGCTGAAGAGTGTGTGAAGAATCCTGATACAATTGGCGCTTGAGGCCTCCATTTTTCCATCAAGCTTTGTGGATTATCTTCATGCAAATTCAGAGCAAGTGTATGTGTGTGTTGGAACAAAGGACCACCAAAAGGGAACTTGCGACATCAAGGCACTCTAGTTGTATCTTCCACTTATACTTAATATGATACAGTGGCATGT
This sequence comes from Picea mariana, assembly GCA_032191745.1. NCBI lineage: Eukaryota > Viridiplantae > Streptophyta > Pinopsida > Pinales > Pinaceae > Picea > Picea mariana. The sequence goes on along the minus strand of JASDQU010102307.1, from coordinate 77,776 downwards.
TTCTTTCCCATAAAATCATTAGTATTTTATTACATGACTCCTTGATCACATGTTTAGGCTTCCATTGAATCTATAATTGTTTCTTTCACTTTGGTTGGTTTGTGTCATTGCAAATCTGATCTCACAAGAGCATCGGAGCGAAGTAGGGACAACAGATATATAAGGAAGCGATATATAAAGGTATGTCATACACTCCTTCTTTGATGATAAATTCAATGGTAGCTACCTAGGGAAAGCATCATGTCCTGTCTTGTTTTGTTCTAAATCCAGGTGGATCTAGGGAGATTAGTTTATGTCCACATTCACTGATTTATCCAATAACACTTGGCCTCTCTCTTGTCACAGTGTAGTCCATCTCATGCACTAGTGGTCCTCATAGTTTCCAACAAAGTAATATTGTTCCTTTATTACATCCACAGAAAAATCCCAAGTGGGCTCGACCCCATATATTCTAGACTCCTCTGTGGAAATTTTCTCCCAGTAAGTTTCCCACCAATGTTTGATATGGGGGAGAGCCATAAGGAGCACGAAGGTGATCTTTTCTCTGTTGGAAAAATTGTGAACAAAGAAATAACCTTCAAGCAGATTTAACCATTTGTCTAGGGCATCCGCAACTATTTGACCTTCAAATACTGGAATATTAAAATTAACCTATACCTTGAAAGGATAGGTGCTTCCAAAGTGGTTGTTTGATGAAGATGCGCATGTTTCTATCGACAGACGTTGAAGGATTTGGGAAAAATTCTCCATCATTTCGTCCCTTTGTTGCATGAGAGCTTGCTCAAGCAATAGATTGATAGAATCGTCTACTCTGTCGTTTTTATTTTCTTCCGCCATGGAGGTTTTATTGGGTGTCCGAGAGTGATTGTCTTCAAGAGAGGAAAGCTAAAGACCCAACTTGCTATACTCGGACCTCGTCAAGGACATCCACTGGAAAAAAAAAAACGATCAAGAGCAGCCTGCTCTGATACCACTGATAAGGATTAATTTCGGCATGAAATGAGAGTGGATATATAATAAATAAATGCACAAAGATATCACGGATATCCAATAATATAACAAAAATTTATCATATATGCAACCATAAACACAAAGATACAGTAATACACGATTTATATTAATGAAAGAAATGTACAGAGACTGTAAAAATACAGAGTGAAAGACTCGCTAGAATGGTAGCAGTTTATCTCTGAGAATAGATGTGATGGCTACTCGCATTCACAAGAAGATAATTATTACAATGAGGATCCAAGGGAATTTTTAACATAAGTAAAATCCAAAACCCTAACCCCGAAAGATGAAAATCCAAAAGGTTTGCAGGCCCCGATGGGGGTAGTTGATACGTCAACTTCCCGGGGGCGTAACTCTTGCATACAATCTCCATTTGGGGCACTCAATACACCGTTGGAAAGGTATAACCGAGAAGAACAATTGTATATGCCGTTTAGGGCCTCAAAATAGCCTTAGAATTTGGAACCCGAAAAACTATTGAAAAACTGCCAAGATGGAAAATTGTTTTTCGAGTTCGTGGAACAAGTGGGTGGCCACCAATATCCACCTGGATCAATCCTCCCTCCTTAGGAAGAAATGGTATCCATTGTTTTGAGTTCCCGGGGGAGAGAGGGAAGCGTTTGCTGAATATGAATCTTGGTGAGTTGCTTGCCTTACTGGAGATGTCACACTGCTCGTTTTGTGGAAGGCTATCACGAACCTGTTGTTGGTGGGGTTGACTCTGTTCAACCAGTTAGGCTATCTAAGATGACTGTGTGCAGAATGAAACTTTTTTTTTGATACAATGTTGTCGACCTGCTTCTGTTGGATAGAAGGTGCTTGGGTCGAGGCTATATTGGTTGCAGTATCCTTTTGTTCTCCTTTTGAACAGATTGTGAAGAAGATGAATTTTATAGTATGAGATACTACCTTGCGACACTTTTTAGGTGGGAAAATAGTTTGAATTACCTTTGGTATTCTCTAGAGATGACCCCCTAGAGTAAAAATGATAGTACAGGGTCGAGAATAGTAAATAGCATGGTGCTTCCACATATATGGCTGGCCCAAACAAACATCACAAACATCAAGTGGGGAAACATCACATAATACCTCATCCTTGAAGGGCTGGATGTCATATGACAATCGACACTGCTGGCTTAAACAAAGATCTCGTCCCTCACAAATCCACCCGATGTTGTGTGGTTGCGGGTGTGGTGTTGTCAAAAATACCAATTGTTTGATGATCTCTGGTGATATGAGGTTCTTTTGGCTTCCTTTATCAACAATAAAATGCAGCGGGGTCCCCTTCACCCACATATGTGAATGAAAAAGGCACTCCCCCCCTTTTGGATATGTTGGTTCTTCTAGTTGAATTGTTGTGGTTGCGACAATAGCAGTGGGGTCTGCGTCGATGATCTGTCTTTTACCAGTATTTTCATAATCAGATTCTGAATTAGGGTTCGGATCCTTGTCTTTGATCTTGGCCACCAATGAATTTTTTGAGCGACATTCATCAGTGTTGTGCCAGGTGATTTTGTGTAAATCACACCATTTTCCAATGTCCTTCGTAGTCTTCCCGTGACCCTTCTTTTCCTGTGGCGGAAAATGGTTTTCTGGAAGCTGTTTGTTAGGTTCGTCTTTATCATACTTTAGTTGTTGCAGATTTGCAGATCCGAAATCCCGTTTTTTCTAGTGCCTAAATTTCTGCTCGATTTTAACAACATATCAATACGCAACACTAAGTGATGAGATATCTAGAAAATTCATTTCAGTTTGTATGTATTTGTGTAGAGCCCCGCGGTATTTCAAAACCAAATTTTGCTCGTAGTCTTTGATACCCATCTTGGTGTGCAAGGTATGGAAGGTATTGGTTAAATTCAACACTGCTTGGCCCCTCTCTTTCCTCAGTGTGGTCCATCTCATGTACTGGTCCTCATAGTTTCCAACAGGGTAATATTGTTCCTTTACCGCATCCACAAAAAAATCCCAAGTGGGATCAACCCTATATATCCTAGACTCCTCTGTGGAAAATTGTTCCCAGTAAGTTTCCCAACAATGTTTGACATGGGGGAGATCCTTGACGAGCGCAAAGGTGATCTTTTCTCTGCTGGAAAAATTGTGAACAGAGAAATAACCTTCAAGAAAATTTAACCATTTGTCTAGGGCATTCGCATCTATCTGACCTTCAAATACTGGAATATCAAAATTAACCTATACCTTGAAAGGAGAGGTGCTTCCAAAGTGGTTGTTTGATGAATATGCACCTATTTCTATAAGCAAGTGTTGAAGGATGTGGGTAAAATTCTCCATCATTTCGTCCCTTTGTCGCATGAGAGCTTGCTCAAGAAACAAATTGATAGAATCGTTTGCTCCGTCATTTTTCTTTTTTTCCACCATGGAGGGTTTATTGGGCATGTGAGAGAGATTTTATTAAAGAGAGACAAGATCAAGTACCAACTTTATATACTCGGACCTCATTGGGGACATGCAATAAAAAAAAAATGATCAAGAGCAGCCTCCTCTGATACCACTGATCCAGATTATTTTTAGCACAAAATGAAAGCGAAGATATAATAAATAAATGCACAGATATATCGCGAATATCCAATAATATAAAATAAATGTATCATAGATGAAACCATAAACACAGAGATACAATAATACACGATTTCTATTAATGAAAGAAATGTACAGAGACTGTAAAAATACAAAGTGAAAGACTCGCTAGAATGGTGGCAAATTATCTCTGAGAAGAGATGTGATGGCTACTCGCATTCACAAGAATATGATTATTACAATGAGGCTCTAAGGGCCTTTTTAACATAAGTAAAATCCAAAACCCTAACCCCAGAAGATGAAAATCCAAAAGGTTTGTGGGCCCCGATGGGGGTAGTTGATACGTCAACTTCCTGGGGGCGTAACTTTTGCATATGATCTCCGTTTGGGGAGCTCGACACAATGTTGTAAAGGTATAACCAAGAAGAATGATTTTAGACATCATTTATGGCCTCAAAACAGCCCCAGAAGTTTGGAACCCAAAAAACAGCCAAGATGAAAAACTATTTTTCGAGCCCGTGGAATAGGTGGGTGGCCACCGATATTGACCTGGATCAATCCTCCCTCCTTAGGAAGCAATGGTATCCATTGTGTTGAGTTCCTGGTGGAGAGAGG
>JASDQU010102307.1:33840-73565 GCA_032191745.1 Picea mariana | reverse complement strand
TTCATGCCATCCTAGAAGGATGAGTGCTTAGTTCATTCATAGGTTTTATGAAAGCCGAAGTGACTTGTTATTGGTGATGAATTTAGCTTATCTAATACTCATTGTTTTAAGTTCGAATCTTTTAGAAAAACAATGTGTCCTTTGTGTTGTAATGTATCTTGTTTCCATGTATAAATTTTAAGTGGGTTGGGATCTACCTAAAGTTGTTGAATGATCTGCCTTATCATACTTTTTACTAGACATTCCCTAAAAGATTCCTTGATACATCCTAGACTTGGTAATGGTAAGACAAGGAGTGACCCATCATCCTCAAATTGTCTAGATAAAACATCAACCACAACATTCTCTTTAACATGAAGACCTGGCCAACTAAGGAAGGAGTGAAAGGATGAGCTAGGGGGAAAAAATGAACATATTTTGAAAGATGGTCAACAACTACCATGATGATTTATTTGTTGTATGCTTTTGGGATTCCAACAACAAAATCCATTGTAATGTATATCCAAGTCTATGTTGGAATTGGAAGTGATTGTAATGTCCCTGGTATCATCATCTCATATCCCTTATTTCTTTGGAAAGCATCACGGGATGTTACGAAATCATGGATATTTTTTTTCATTCCATCCTAGAAGGATGAGTGCTTAGTTCATTCATAGGTTTTATGAAAGCCGAAGTGACTTGTTATTGGTGATGAATTTAGCTTATCTAATACTCATTGTTTTAAGGTCGAATCTTTTAGAAAAACAATGTGTCCTTTGTGTTGTAATGTATCTTGTTTCTATGTATAAATTTTAAGTGGGTTGGGATCTACCTAAAGTTTTTGAATGAGTTTCCTTATCATACTTTTTACTAGACATTACCTAAAATATTCCTTGATACATCCTAGACTTGGTAATGGTAAGACAAGGAGTGACCCATCATCCTCAAATTGTCTAGATAAAACATCAACCACAACATTCTCTTTACCCCTCTTATATATGATCTCATAATCATACCCCAACATATTGGTGACCCATTTATGTTTCTCTAGTGAATAAAACCATTGTTACAGGAAGTACCTCAAACTATGATGGTCGATCGTGATTTGAAAATGCCTCCCTATGAGATATGGTCTCCAAGTCTCATATGTGGATTTTTCCAAATTGTGGTCACACAATTTCTTACTGGTGAATGCCAAGGGGCATCCTTCTTGCATCAATACTACTCCAATACTTATTTCTAATGCATCACATTCCAAGGAAAATTTCTTATTAAACTAGGCATTACTAATGTTGAAGTAGTGCACATGGTTAAAGCATCAAAGGCATGTGTTTCTACATTGTTTCATCCAAAAGCATTATTTTCAAAGATCGAAGTTAAGAGAATTGCAATTTTTCCCTAATTTTTCACAAATTTCTTATAGTAGCCTATAATTCTTAAGAATCCCCTCAATTTCTTCAGTGTTTTGGGATGGATCCAATCTTTCTCCAAGAAGTTCATCAAGAAGATCATTCGTAATTAGGATGGGAAATTTTTCCTTGATATTCAACTTATTGAAAGTCCTAAAATTAGATACATACTCTATGTTTCCTCTTTATTTAACACCTTATCACTATTGGTGATGAGTAAGGGCTTGTAGTACTATGACATATGACGCCCACCTTCAACTATTCCTAAATGTTATTTTCTATTTGATTATTTTTTTCAAAAGTGTATTGATAAATATGTACATTTGGTGGTTGATTTCTTGGAATCAAGGGAATTCCATGGTCATGCTCTCCTCGAGAAGGGGGTAAACCCTTTGGTGTCTCAAAGGCCCGATGATGTTTGTTGAGGACCAGCTGCAAGTCTAGGTGGATTTCTTATATCATATTATCCATAACCTGCATGTCATTAAATTGGGAAATAATTCTAGAGTGGCCTTTATTTAATAACTTATCCATATAATGAGAGAATACTATTTCAGGAGACCCTACCTAAATCCATCAAAGGATGTGTACATGGCCCTATTTAGTGAAACTCATATAGATTTCTTTGAAATCTGTTGTGACTGGTCCTAACTTACATAGCCATTTTTCCTCCAATACTATATCACAACCACCCATATCGATGGTAAATATATGGCTTTTGATTTGATAGTCTCCCATCTAGAGTTTGACATTTTCACATCTACCCCACATTTCATCATACCTCCATTGGAAATCATAATTTGAAAGTTGTGCACTTGGTGTAGAAAACAATGGTTTTTTCTACCACTCTCTTGTGATTGAAATTGTGAGTGTTTCCACTATCAACTATGACTACTACTTTATGGTGCTTGATGTAGCCCTATATTTTCAAGGTTTGTGAAGTCTAAATTCCCAACAATGCATGCAAGGAGATTAGGGGTTCTTCATGAAGGAATGGAAGTTGGTTTTATGTTCTTTACACCGATCACCTGGAGCATATTTTTCATCACAATTATAGTAGACTCCACGTCTTTGGTGGTCTTCCATTTTTGTTGGAGACAACCTTTGTGTTTTCAAAGGATGAGTAGGAGTTATTATTGAATAATTTCCTCAGGGAGGATGAGTGAGGGGAATGGAGGCTATTTTTTTATGCATTGATTACCATCTCTTCTTCTAAGGACCTCTGAGTTGCTACAAACCATGTAGCAGGATGTTGCATTCAAAGTTGTGCTTGAATCTCCTCCTTAAGTCTACTAATGAAACATTGTTTATAGAAATGATATATTAAGTTCTCTATATAGATGCATAATTTCTCAAATTCTGGAATAAATTTGATGATGGAGCCTATTTTATGTAATGTGGTAAGTTTCCCCAAATTATGAGTATCTCTCTTTAAACATGCATGTATAGATTTAAAAAACTGACTCTGAGCAATGTGGCCCACACGGGATTTTTTATGTCATTCCCACCATTTCCATCATTCGGGATATAGATACAGGACCCCCACCCTGAGTTTCATCATGTCATCAATAATTCCCTAGAGGGAGAGTTAATATTCCATCGAGGTGACCCATCTAGATGGATTAGAACCATCAAATTTGTTCGGGTCCACCTTAGGAGAACAATGTCATAGGTTATTATCCATTGTTCTATTACAATGTGGACCCAAAGAGGGTTGCGGTTGGATAAATAGTCTTAAGTTAGAAGTTTCTTCCTAGTGTGGCTCAATGTGTTATGCATTCCAATCAATGTGTTATACAGTACAATTATGTTCTTCTAGTATTCCTCAATCTAGCACACCCAATAACTTCAAATTAAACATCTTTTCGAAGTTGGATAGGTTCTATTTATTTTTCTACTCCAAATTATCATCCAAATTCTTATCCAACTCATTTATGTTCTCCTAAGGTTTCTTATGTTGGCCTTCCACATAGTTCAGCCTGCCTACAATAGAGAAGGTGGTCATGTTTTACAGAGAAGCCTATGAGGTGGTTTATAAGAATCCTTCATGGGTGTTATCACTGAAAAAGGTTACCAACTCCTCAAGATAAGGGAGTTTTAGGTGATATAGCTCTTTGATGTACGTGTGGGGTCCAACAATGGTACTCGAACCAATATCATGGGGCACTAAGTAAGAAGGGTCAACCATTCCCTTATTCATACTATTCAACTACCCAGGTGCTAGATAGTGATCTCCCTAAGTGTTGCTCTTGAGGTATGTTACACATTATTTTGGTCACTCTGATGATGACTTTACAAGCATGTAATCAGGCCCCCAAAATCATATGTTTCCTGAGAAAAGTGACTTCTTTCCTCCCCTACAAGACTACTTTTTAGAAGGACGTTGCAGGCTACCCATAGTGTACAGTGCAAAAATCCATGATTTCCACAGGCTGCTCTATAGCTGGCCTACGGGATTTCCACAGGTTGGTATATAGGCAGGGTGTGGCAACGTTTGAAAGCTAAAAGAGGAAAGAGGTTCAAGAAGTTTCTAGAAGGGGAATCTTCTGGAATGTGAGGTGGCTTCCATATGGTTATGATCCTACTGACTTTTCTGATCTGGTAGGATCATCCTCATCCTTTTAACCACTTCAGCTTCTCCTATATAATAATGGGCTTATCATGGAAAAGGTTAAGCATAGTTAAGCAAAGTTGAGCAAAGGATTGCTGGAAGAATAGGTTGGAGATTGTGTGAAGAATATTATTTCAGTTGATACTTGAGGTCTACATTTGCCCATCAAGCTTTTGAATATCATCTTCATGCAAATTACGAAACAAGTATATGTGTGTGTTGGAACGAAGGACCACTAAAAGGGAACTTGCGACATCAAGGCATTTCGGTTGTATCTTCCACTTTTATTCAATATAATACAGTGGCATGTTTATTTCCCATAAAATTATTCTCATTTTATTACATGACTCCTTGATCACATGTTTAAGTTTTCATTGAATCTATCATAGTTTCTTTCACTTTGGTTTTTTTGTGTCATTGCAGATCTAGTTTCACAAGAGCATCGGAGCAAAGAGGGAACAACAAAGATATAAGGAAGCAATCTCAAAGGTAAGTCATCAATTCCTTCTTTGACACTTACATCAATGATTGTAACTTAGGGAAAGCGTCATGTCCTGTCCTGTTTTTTTCTAGATCCAAGTGGATCTAGGGAGATTAGTTTATGTCAACATTTACCGATTTATCCTACAACAAGGTACGATAGAAACAAGATCGTTGACTAACTTATCTATAGTTGGTTTCAAGTATACCTGGGGAAATTCCTATATAGTAGAAGGTATATGAAAGTAAGATTCTATATATAGGTACTTTCTGATATGGTACATACCTGAAGGGGTACCAACAATGGTTAAAAGGCTTTCCAACAATGTGATACCACTTTTAATTCATGTTTGTATTCTTCCTCGACTGTAGTTTTACCCATTGAATTTTAAATCATTGTGTTATTTAAAGACATCAAAACACGTATATAAAAAGAAATACAAAATTTAGGAGCTTGCTAACCCAAGAAAAAACTCTTAAAATAATTAGAAAATAACTTACTTGTTCAAGGTACGGTTTGAGGCAAAAAATGTAAAATGATCACAATTTTTGCTATTCTTCTCATATTGGCTATTATGACCCCAATTATAAAATTACACAACTTATCTAGATCTATTGGAACTGGTTTGACTAAAATTCGTGCATTCTATCAAAATATATCCAAACTACAAAATTCATGGCCGACACTGGAAAAAAAAACCGAAAAAAGGTTGATTTTAAATCAATGATATCTCTAGTTCTTGTACTCCATTTTAGATGATTTATTTTTGAAATTGGTATATTTTATAGACGAATTCATATATATGGCTAGTTTATTGAAATTATGCATAAAAATATTTATAAATTGACCTAAAGTATGTCATCTCCTCTTTTCTATAAAAAATCAGCAAAAAGAAGAAAAACAAACCTCACTTTGTGCCCCCAAAATTCTCCCACTTTGTGCCCAAGAAAGAGCTATGATGCCACTCATAATGTGTTAGTTCCCAAACTTCATAGAAATCACAAAAAAAGTAGTGCAAAACCAAACAAAACAAGAGAAATTAGATAAACTATGAGAAGTTTCTCTTGACAATAAATCGTAAAGAGCTATGATCACTTGCCTCTTCAAGGGGGCAACCTCCCAGAGAAAATCCCCAATTACAATAATAATTATTGGAAAAACATTACATAACCTTATACTCAATATAAAACTCTCCATAGAGAATATTAACTACCTACGAACCCACCTATAATGAGGTTCGCCTAACTGATTTGGGCCTTATTGATAAATAAGACCCTTTTTACAATGAATGACTATTAACTAACTATTTAATGGGAATATTCAAGGAAGGTGGTCTCATACATTAATCAAATATCTAAGTAATGAGTTTAGGGTAGGACCCTAAAACTCAACAACTATTAACGATACCAAGGGTCCCATGCTACTCCATGCCCTTCAAGAGATACCATTTAGTAAGTACTAAGGGTGCCATGTTCACACATGCTCTTCAAGCATCCAACTTTCTTGGTGGGGGGAAATGGTGCAACTACTGAGACCACATTAATTCAACTTTTTCACTACATTGTTGAGAGACTAATGGTCACTAAGGAAGAAGGATGCTTCCTTATTATGTGCCCCTCGACTAATCCTTGTGAGTGACCAAGTTCATTGCCTATTCTCATGGAAACGTGCAACCTCTAAGAAAAATAGTCACGATATTTTCAACCCAAGTCACGAAAAAAGAATGCCATTAGGTGGAAACAATAATGGTGTTCCTGTCGGGTTAATATTGTGTTAGGGACCTAACCCCTCATGTAGGTAGAATAAAATATTCCGATGTAATAAAGGTCAATATTAATAAGGCCTATCAATAAGGAAGAATACGTCAAATATAAGAAGACCTGATAGAAACTTCCACTTCTAGAAGGATCTTCCTTTAGATGGTTCTTTTGATATAAATTTTTAGTATAAATAAAATTTGAGGGTATGAGAACTTTTGTCTTGGATATTATTGTAATAGATCTCTTCTCTGTTGGAGGTTTCCCCCTCAAAGAGGAAAGTGAACATTGCTCTCAGTAATCAAAGTGCTATTTTTGGTGTTATTTTGGTATCATTTTGGTATTATTGTGGTGGTGTTCTGGTTATATTGTTGTTCCTCTGCCATTTCTATAATTTTATTTCTGTTCTTCTAAATTTTTATATCTAGAATATTACAAGTGGTATCAGAGCACTTTCCTTGGCAAAAAATTGTGGGTTATTTTTTTTCAGGGTAGAGACGTATTCCGACGCCTTTAAGCTACATAGAGCTATCGTTACACGCATAAACCCACGGTCTGGGATTCATACACATAATAAATACAAGTGGTACTTAAGCGCACATTTGTTGGCCACCCTTGTAACCCCTATTGGCACCCCTTCGAGTGGCAGTGCATTAGACAACACCTGTATACAGATCAACCTAGATTTCTTGAAGCCCTCTTTAGATAAATCGATCTATCGCCTGACTGCTATAGTTCCATCGAGAATAACACTCAAGAAGATAATCTCTAGTACCTAAGTAATCTGGTAGTACGGCTAAGGGCATGGTCTAGCCTCCTTAGTTGGTGCCCTGAGATATTGGACCGAGTACTACTGTTGGACCCCGCACATATATCAGAGAGCTATAGCATAGGGCAAACCCTTTTCTGTAGAACCCTTGAATACCTAACCTTTGGGGACAGAAACAAAAAGAAAAATAGACAAGATCTATTTCCGCACAACTTTGTTTGAGTTGCCAAATCACTACACATTTCTTTCTAGTTAAGCATTTGAGAATTTCATCATTGCAGCATTCTTCAGCCCAGAGTCTGTATTTTTTTGCACCATTATTTGAGACCTATTACATTGGATTTATCTGTTTGCCCTTATCACATTCATACCTATCATTTTCAGCAAATGTTTTGACCCCACCCGCCCATTTTTGGTTCCATCATCATCATGGCCCATACCCGTAGCCAAGACTTGGAAGATTGCTTCAATACCTTGCAATCTAATTTCACAGAGACCCAATAAGAAGTGAGACAACTCAGTGCCAATATTTCCACCATCAATAAAAACATGCATTCCTCCATTGTTGCCTCAATCGAGGAACTCAAAGAAGACCGCAAACAAGACATTACTACCCAGCTTGAATCTATCACTTCGATGATCTATACCAAGCTGCATACCCCTGTAGATCCCCCTTTATCTGACCCACCTTTGCATATCGAAGCTGAAACTTCCTCTCATTCCCATAATTTTCAGCCCCATCACTTTCAGCGTGACCTACGCCTTCCATGTGTGGATGTGACCAAATTTGATGGCTCGGATCCCACTGGTTGGGTAACTCAAATGAAACATTATTTCTCTTTGTACGACATTACAAATAAGTTGACCAAACTCCAGTATGGTGTTCTCCATCTAGATAAGAACATTGGCAATGGTGGCAATGGTGGCAATGGAGAAAAACTGCTCGTCAAGGGTATGTTTCTTGGACACACTTTGTGGCAGAGATTTATGAACGCTTTGACACTGACACCAACCATTTAGTTAATTTGACAAAGTTGAAACAATCTACCACAGTGGAAGACTTTATAGCCTCTTTTGAGCGACTGGATTTTCGTACAGAGGGCACGTCTGATGATTTTTTCTGAGAATGCTTTATTAGTAGCCTCAAGGATGAGATTTGTGCCCATGTGCTCATGGCTCAGCCTCATATTTGGGTGGAGGCTACTAAAAGAGCAAAGGAAGCAAAATAGGTTGTCTCTTCTCAAAACTGAAAACCCTCTTTTATTCCTTGCACAAAACCAGTAAATCAAACTCCTACTTCTACTCCATTAAAGATCCAAAAATTGAACAGGGCCGAAATGGTTGAACGCCAACTCAAAGTCCTTTGTTATAATTTTGATGAAAAATGTTTTCCGGGACACAAGTGTAAGGAACAAAATATTTTTATGGCCATCTCAGAGGATGCTTCAGAAGAGGATGTTGAAACTCCCCTTATGTCGGTGTCACCTGAACCCACTGACATAACCCCTCCCTCAGACCCTCCCGAAGTCGAACCAGACATTTCTCTAAATTCTCTCACTGGATTCTTTGCTCCCCAAACCCTCAAGATAATTGGCTACATCAAGCATAGGAAGGTCATCATTCTTGTTGATAGTGAAAGCACCCATAATTGTATTCATCGCCACATTTCCCAAGAAAGTAATTGTTATATTGCAGTTAATAATTTCCAAATCGTGATTGCCAATGGCGGGTCCATGAAATGTGGAGGGCGTTGTGAAAATGTGTGTCTCCAACTTGGGGACTACCACCTAAAATCTCATATGTTTTCTATCGACATTGGCGGTTGTGACATTGTGTTGGGTGCAGACTGGCTACAGAATTTGGGTCCCATTCTCATGGATTTTAAGCAATTAACCATGCAATTCAACTAGGAGGGCCAACAATAAAAGTTCCAAGGCATCATCGTTGGTTCCCCTGAGATCATTAGCTCCAATCGCATGGAAAAGATGCTAAGAAAAGGTCATTCTGGCGGTATTTCCAAACTCCATGCCATACAAGCAACTGACACACCCTCTGTGTTGCAGGACCTCCAATCCATCCTCTCTAAACATCAAGTGGTTTTTTCCACTGATCCGGATTATTTTCGGCACGAAATGAGAGCGGAGATATAATAAAGAAATGCACAAAGATATCATGGATATCCAATAATATAACAGAAATGTATCAGAGATGTAATCATAAACACATAGATACAATAATACACGATTTATATTAATGAAATAAATGTACAGAGACTGTAAAAATACAGAGTGAAAGACTCGCTAAAATGGTGGAAACTTATCTCTGAGATGAGATGTGATGACTACTCGCATTCACAAGAAGATTATTATTACAATGAGGCTCTAAGGGCCTTTTCAACATAAGTAAAATCCAAAACCCTAACCTCAGAAGATGAAAAGCCAAAAGGTTTGTGGGCCCCGATGGGGGTAGTTGATACGTCAACTTCCCGGGGGCATAACTTCTGCATACGATCTCTGTTTGGGGCACTCGATACACCGTTAGAAAGGTCTAACCAAGTAGAACTATTTTAGACTTCTCCAAGCCAATGCTTATAATAATATCTTGGACCTCGAATCACCAAAAAACGTCGTTTATGGCCTCAAAGCAACCCTGGAAGTTTGGAAACCGAAAAACTGCCAAAAACCTGTCGAGATGGAAAATTGTTTTTCGATCTTGTAGAATAGGTGGGTGGCCACCAATATCCACCTAGATCAATCCTCCCTCCTTATGAAGCAATGGAATCCATTGTGTTGAGTTCCCAGGGGAGAGAGGGATGTGTTTGTTGAATCTAAATCATGGTGAGCTACTTGCCCTGCTGGAGATGTCGTGCTGCTTGGTTTGTGGAAGGTTGTCACGAACCTGTTGCTAGCGGGGTTAACTCTGTTCAACCATTCAAGCTATTTGAGTTGATTGTGTGCAGAAGGAATCTTTGAATTTTGCTGCAATCTTGTCTAACTACTTTTGTTGGATAGAAGGTGCTTGGGCTGAATCTATAGTGGTTGCAATATCCGTCAATTCTCCTTTTGAATAGATTGTGAAGAAGCTGAATTTTGTAGTATGAGATGCTACCTTGCGACACTTTTTAGGTGGGACAATAGTTGGAACTACCTATGGTATTCTATAGATATGACACCCAAGAGTAACAATGACACTACGGGGTCGAGACTCATAAATAGCATGGCACTTCCACATATATGGTTGGCCCAACAAAACATCACAGACATCCAGTGGGGAAACATCACATAATACCTCATCCTTGAAGGTCTGGATGTCGTATGACAATCGACACTACTGGCTGACACAAAGATATTGTCCCTGGCAAAGCCACCCGATGTTGTATGGTTGTGGGTGTGGTGTTGTCAACAATCCCAACTGTTTGACGACCTCTGCTGAGATGAGTTTATTTTGGCTTCCGCTATCAACAATAAAATGCAGCATGGTCCCCTTCACCCACATTTGTGAATGAAAAAGGTGCTCCCCCTCTTCTGGATCTGTTGGTTCTTCTGGTTGAATTGTTGCGGTCGCAACAATAGCAGTGGGGTCTGTGTCGATAATCTTTCTTTTACCAGTATTTTCAAAATCAAATTATAAATCAAGGTTCGATTCCTTGTCTTTGAAATCGGCCACCAATGATTGTTTTGAGAAACATTCATTGGTGTTGTGCCAGAGGATTTTGTGGAAATGGCATGATTTTCCTGTGTCCATATTCATCTTCCCGTGACCCTTCTTTTCTTGTGTCTTAGACTGATTTTCTGGAAACTATTTTTTAGGGCCATATTTCTCATACTTTGGTTGTTGTGGATTTTCATATCCGAACTCCTGTTTGTTCTAGTGCCTAAATTTCTTCTCAATTTTAACAACATGTCGATACGCAACACCGAGTGATGAGATATCCAAAAAATCCATTTGAGTTTGTATGTATATGTGTAGAGACTCGCAGTATTTCAAAACCAAATGTTGCTCGGAGTCTTTGATACCCAGCTTGGTGCACAAGGTATGGAAGGTATTGGTGAACTCTGACACTACTTAGTGTTACATATTATTTTTGTCACTCTGATGATGACCCCATAGGCATGTGTTCAGGCTTCCAAAACAATCTTTCACATGAGGAAAATGGCTAAGTTCTTCCCTTACAAGGCACAATTTTAGAATGACGCCACAGGCTGACAGTGGTACACAGTGCGGAAATCAAGAATTTCCACAGGTGGCTCTATGCCTAGCCTATGGGATTTTCGTATGCTGCTATATAGGCAGGGTGCGGTGGTGCTTGAAGCTAAGGAAACAAAGAAGTTTCACGAAGTTTCTAGAAGGATAATATTCTAGAATGTGAGGTGGCATCCGTATGGTTGTGATCTTACTGGCTTTTCTTATTTGGTGGGATCATCCTCATCCTAGTAACCACTTCATCTTCTCCTATATAATAATGTATTTCTCATGGAAAAGGTTAAGCAAGGTCAAGCAAGATTGAGAAAAGAATAGGTTGAAGACTATGTGAAGAATCCTGATACAATTGGTGCTTGAGGCCTCCATTTGTCCATCAAGCTTTGTGGATTATCTTCATGCAAATTTGGAGCAAGTGTATGTGTGTGTTGGAACAAAGGACCACCAAAAGGGAACTTGCGACATCAAGGCACTCTGGTTGTATCTTCCACTTTTACTTAATATGATACAGTGACATGTTTCTTTCCCATAAAATCATTAGTATTTTATTACATGACTCCTTGATCACATGTTTAGGTTTCCATTGAATCTATAATTTCTTCTTTCACTTTGGTTGGTTTGTGTCATTGCAGATCTGATCTCACAAGAGCACCAGAGCGAAGCAGGGACAACAAAGATATAAGGAAGTGATATATAAAGGTATGTCATACACTCCTTATTTGATGACAAATTCAATGGTAGCTACCTAGGGAAAGCATCATGTCTTGTCTTGTTTTGTTCTAGATCCAGGTGGATCTAGGGAGATTAGTTTATGTCTGCATTCACCTATTTATCCAATAACAAAATTGGTGACTCCACTAGGGATATGACTTGATTGTGGTTTTTTGTTGGCCATTTTCTATTTACCTATTCTTTTCATTTGAAATCAGTCTCTAAGTCTTTGGGAGATCCATTCAGACTCTCTGGATTTAAAAATCCATTTAGATCCTTTGTCTTTCTCTCAAAATTTCTTGATTTACAAACACCTCTACACTGTACCTTATACATAGGCTGTGGAAATCTCCAATTTACGCACCTTGTTTGTTTGCTTCAGTGCGGGATTTCCACACCCTATCCATTTTTGGCCTGCGGAAACCATTAATTTTCTCACTGTGATATGCTATCAGCCTACGATGGCGTCTGTGAAATTTTTTGAGTTGGGTCTTAGCCTCTGTTGATGACCAGTTTTTTCTTTAACTAACTGGAAAGGATTTTTAATGAAAACATATGACTTTTTCTGAACATTTGACTTTTTGTTGATTGGTTTTCGGAGATCAAACACCTCTCTTAGTCATTTTCCAGTTTTCATTTTTTTATTTTTAAACGACAACGGTATAATCTCCGAGCGTGTATCTCAGTGCTTGTTTGATTAAAAATCTTGGATTGGATTTGAAATTTTGGATTGATTACGTATTATGGATTGCTTGATGATTGAGAAGTTGTCTCTTCATTTGCATTTGAGGAAATAATTTCTCGTCATTTTTTTATTTTTGTCTTTATTGAAAGTTCGATTTGGGTGCTTGTTGAAGGTATATATTTTCTTGGATTTATTGTCTTTTCTCTGCCATGCCCTTGGTCCGGTCTTAGAAAGAAAAATTTTGGATTTATCCATTCATTTGAATAAACATATATAAGAAAAATTATTGCATTTAAGAGAAGAGAACATTGAAGAACTTCATTGTTTTATTGGTTGTTTGAAATTGTGTTCATTAAAAGAAAAAGGAAGTATATTTCGTAGTTTGCATTATTATGGAAACATCTTCTCCCTGTCGTAGATAAAATTCATTGAATGAAAATTTGCATAATTCATTTTCTATTTGCATATTATTGGGTCAAGTTCATACACAACATCGGTTTCATTCATGTCTCCCTCTTGAGTAACAACAACTTTTAAAAATATTGCGAAAATCTAAAACTTAACTAGTAATTTTTTCTAGGGCTCTTTTACACCAACATTAGCTAGGATAGAGATTTGGAATAGGTAGTGAGACACACTCTCCAAAGCACAAAACACACAATAGCATCTTGTGATAGGGAATGTAAAATTCCATTTGCAACATTTTGTCGTGGGAATCCCTTCTCACACAAGGGTCAAACCTGAGGTCGCATTGAGATTGGCAGAGTTACTCACCCTGCTTTGTTGGTCTCGGTGTAGAGATTACACGTATTATGGGGGTCACTTGAAGGTATACCCACAATGATGAGTGGAATCCTCTCAAGTTGATTTCAGGCTAGATACCCTTCCCTTGCATGTGGATCGGACTACCAAATATCTCCCCAGGCATCATTGTTATTTTTGGTAGCCTTAGTTGCTTATATTCTTAGGGTCTTACATAAGGTGATTATGGAGGGTCAAGTCTTCATGGTACCTGGAATTGACATTGGCCAGACTCACTCAGGATCCTTGGAGGGTATACCCACGATTATGTGTGGAATCTTGTACCAGGGTGTAAGTCCGTTAAGCAGTTCATCAACATAACTTTTCCACCCTAGCCCAACCCATTCTTGTCTTGACTTCGCAACATTGGATTTCATCACCAACTAGTGACTTCAGAACAAGAAGGTTTTGTTTGCTTGGTTTTGATTCCTAAATTATACTAGCGACTATTTTTTGTTTACATAGTTGGCCATAGATTTTTTCCGTAAAATTTTCGGTTCGACCAACATTGACCCTCCACGTCCTTCACATAGGATGCAAGGACTACCTGCAGAAGATCCGAAAGTTTCCCAACCCTTGCTCCCTAATCCATCGGAGGACTCTCCTCAACAGAGTGAGATCCAGGACCACACGTCGGAGGACTCTCCCCAACAGAGTGAGATCCAGGACCACATAACTTCACAAGCAGAGAAAACTGACTCTTTATAAAGTTTTCAAATCATTTTTTATTCTTTGGATGATTTTCTCTTACCTCCTAGGTACGAGAGACGTATTCTCCGACTCAACTCGTCCGGAGAACTTGTTGTTGACACTTTTGGAATACCACCTGAAGTCCTTGCTGGCATTGAAAACGAGGATCCTTTTTGGACCACTAACATATCTCAAACTATGACTTCTAGACGGAACCCTCCCGGCTCAGAAAAAGACACTGAGATACCTGCCGTTTCTGAACTACCTAAAATGTCTACTACATTTACAATACCTTTAGATCATTTTAACAGTACAACTTGTTATTTCTTCGTTGGTTCAGAGGCTGGTCCTAGCTCAACTATCCCTCTTCAGCAGGCCCATTCCGCGATGGTCCCAAACACTATGATTATCCCCACTGGGAACACGGTGGCTAGCCAACCTCCTAATTGTACACTACGTTCATTTATACAAATCCCATCACTCCCTCTTGGGTATAATGACTTGAATGCTTCTATCCCCATTCCTACCCAAGTTCTATCCAGAGATTCTAGAGTCTTTAATCCTCCTGGGTATAATGTTGCTTCTGGTTCTATTCCAACACCATCCCAGTTCCTCTCCAAAGGGTCTAATCCACCTTTTGTAGGAGGATTCGGACCCAATGGCTCTACTACCTTTGGAATTTCTACTCCATTATTCACTTCTGGTTATCATATTCCTATTGAGGGATAGTATAACCCAAGGGGGAAAACTCAATTTGGAGGTCAAACCTAAATTGGGGCATCATCCTCACCTGGAGGACAATCCCTACACAAAGGATATAATCCACAGTATGGATATAACATCCTCGGATCACTAGCCCAGTATTGGAATCTTCTTATTCAAGAGAATCCATAATCATCTGGGGAGAAAAAACCTCAGGTTAGCTCTTTTATACCCCCTAGTTCGGGTCAGTCTTACCTCGGTTCTTCCAATCCCATTTGGGGTTCGCATATTCAACCTAGTGTCCCTCCCCAAGGGACCATCCCCAATCAGTACAACCCTATGGCCTACCTGCCTCCGCACACATGCTCGAATCTGTTAGGACCTTCACCTCCCATACAAGCTGCTTATGGTCCTACTAGTCTATCGATGGGACTCCCTCCCCAAAGCTACCAATATCCTCCTATGAATAGACAATTACCCTTTTTAGCCACCTTGGATCTACCTGATTTGTCTAGAATCTTCAATGATCCTATCCTACATTCTCCCCACTCGCCCGTGATACCGGCCAAATTACTGTCTAACATCCTAAAGTTTGACAGTAAATTGGGAGAGGATCCGAACAACCATTTCATGACTTTCCACCTTTGGTGTTCATCCAACTCTTTAATGGATGATTCCATTCGGTTACGACTCTTCCAACGAACTCTCACGGGTTTGGCTGCAAAGTGGTATATAGAACTACCACGATGTTTCTGCACTGACTTTAATACCCTCGCCATGGATTTCATTACACACTACCAATTACCGATCCATTATAAAACAAGAACCAAGATCCTAAGTTCCTTCAAACAAACTAAAGCCACTCACATCCCTGATCACATTCATGAGTGGAGACGAAGACAACGTTTGATCAAAATTGAGCTTCCCGATCAGTTATTGGCGGAGTGGTTCACGAAATAATTCATAAATAAGATCTCTCGTAATATTACCATGGGTGGTGTTGTCACTGAAGAAAAAGCTATCATTTGCACTCATTACCTCGACCTCCTCTATTCACAGATGGGTACTCTTTACGACTTACTCCCTGATGCACCTCGCCCTTCTACTACCGCTACTTCAACTACCCCAGCTGCTTCTCATGCCGCTGATGGTGTGATTGGTACTTTCCATTCTCAACCTAAAAATATGCAAGCCTCTCCCACCAACCCCAATTCTAACGCTTCTAATGTTCAAAATTCTTCATCTCCTACTCCTCCCACCAACAAAACTATTAAGGTTAACTATGTTCAATCTACCCCTGCCGGAAATAATAAATCTAAAAAAGAGAAGGGTAAGAATAAGGTGGAAAAAAATAACCCGCAGTCTAAGAAAACTAAAACCCAACCTGTTGATGATAAGGATAAGCACAAACCCTGATACCCTTTCTTTATCTGTGGTGACGATCACTATACGAAAAATTGTCCAAGACGGGCTGAGGTTACTAAGTTCCTCCAAGGGACCACGAAACCTCCCACACCTGTCGTGTTGTCTCAACCTTTCCATTCTCAACAACAGGCCCAATTGGTCATCCATGACCAACCCTCTCCCTCCACTACTTATTATGTACTCATGTGTACTGGTGATTCCGTAAAGAATGACATTACACTCACCACTCGAGCCAAAGATTATTCTTCCTCAAAGGAGAAGGTTGACAATATACCACCTTCGTTGGTTCAACAACCTCTTTCAACTTCACCTTCCAACGGTCCTCTTCATCTCGATAGACCAAGTCACGATACAATTCTTCTCCCTCCCCCAAAGGGTGTTGTTTGAAAGTCCGCCTTCAATCCTCATGCACATGCTGCTCAGAACTACAGTATTGTAGAAGATCTGGTGCAAGCACCTTCTGCGATGTCGTCTCTCGAAGTCCTTCAAAGTTTCCCTGCTCAATGGTAGGCACTTCTAAAGGTTATCAGTGGAATTGATACTACAGATACAAATTTGATAATTTTTTACCTCGAAGACCACATTCCGAGACTTCCCCCTCAACTAGCATTCCAAATCCAAGTTCTTGTCTCCGACAAGAACATCTGTGGGAATATTATTGATGAGGGTGCTTCTACATGTGTAATGTTTCTTTCCTATTGGAAATCCATCGACTCTCCTCCACTTACTGAATCACATAACACGCTTAAATCCTTCAATGACTCTAACTTTAAACCCTACGGTGTTCTTCCTTCGTTGTTTATTACGTTGGAAGGAAAATCGGTTGACGTTGAAGTTGACGTCTTTGATGCACCTCTCAATTATATCCTTTTACTTGGTCGTAGTTGGATTGACGTGATGCACACCATTGTGTCTACCCTTTTCCGAGTTTCATGTTTTCCACATCAGGGAAAGGTCATCACTGTCAACCAACTAGCCTTTTTCAACTCTGACATATGTACTAGCAACGTCCCTTTTATCACGAAGACACCTCCAGAATATGAGAACGTTGGTGTGTGCCTACTTAAAAATTCCACTCTGATGGGCACTTTCTTGATCCCACCTTCCGATGTTCCACCTCCTTTGGTTTCCTTGATCAACATGATTTCCACCTCGGTTCGCCAAACTCACCCGTATTTCGACCCGTGGATCATACCCATACCTAGTGATTATCCTCGCTATGGAAACCACGTGCCTTTAATTTCGGTTGAATCTGCCTATCAAGCCATTCAATCGGCAACCCCTTCTACCCCCTCTCTTAGTGATTCGTCTCTTGACCTGTTCCGCACTTTTTTTCCCACAGACGAGATGATTATGTCGGTTATGTCAACGAAAGATACCCCTTGGGATGATGGACATCATCATTCCATTCTCTTCCTCGAACCACACACCATCAAGAGTTACCAACGGACCTTGACTCCGTCGACCATTATTGTCATTTCCTATGTTCCCGAGACATCATGAGACGTGTTATATGAAGGGAACTTAAGCAATATTTCACCCACCATCCCCCTCGACATATCCATTAAACCTGGAGTTGTTGAAAATGTTCATATTGTAGCTTCATGCTCTACTAACGAGGTTGTCACCTATAAATCACGTTTCCAAGAATTTTGTGAAATATTCACTTGGAGCAATGAAGAAATTCCAGGTATTGACCCTGGTATTGTTGTACACGAAATTAAGACATACCCGGGTGCTAGATCTGTCCAGAAGAGACTTCGTCTGGTCCACCCCTGTAAAGAATCTTCTATTAATCTTGAAGTTGAAAAACTTCTTAAAGCTAGCTTTATTTATCCTGTGGCTTTAACTGATTGGGAATATAATCTCGTTCTGGTTAACAAGAAACAAGGTACTATCCGTGTCTACATCGATTATAGGGATATAAATCAAGCTTGTCCTAAGGACAACTTTCCTACCCCTTCTTTGACCAGATCATCAATGATTGCGCCGGGAGTGAAATCTTCTCTTTAATGGATGGTTTCTCCGGCTATAATAAAATCAACATATTGCCCGTGGATCAACACAAAACTACTTTTATTTGTCCTTAGGGAACCTTTGCCTACCGAAAACTACCCTTTGGTAGAACGTCGATGTGACTTTTCAACGTGCTATGTCTTATGCTTTTCATGATATTAAGCACATCGTACAACCATATCTAGATGACCTACCGGCGCATTTCATGCATCGTAGTGATCATTTGGCACACCTCCGAGCCATTTTCCTTCGTTGTCGGTTCTATCATATATGCTTAAACCCACACAAATGTGTTTTTTGTGTGGAGTCCGACCGACTTCTAGGTTTTATCGTGTCACACCAGGGGATCAGGGTTGATCCTTTGAAGTTCGAGGCGATCCTCAATCTCCCTCCTCCTTCTTCACTTCACCAGTTTCAAAGTTTTCAAGGGAAGGAAAATTTTTTACGTCGTTTCATCCCAAACTATGCTCAATTAATGCTCGGATTTACTCGACTACTCAAGAAAGGTAATGAGTTTGTATGGCATTCCACTGCCAACAAAGCTTTCGAAGATTTGAAACTGATTTTAACCTGTACCTTATTACTTTTACCACCTGATTATAATCGATATTACTTCCTTTATCTTGTTGCTTCATACTCTACCATCGCCATGGTTCTAGTCCAAGAAGATGATTCACATGACAAACATGTCATTTATTATTTGAGTCGAAGTCTCACGACTACCGAAGCCAAATACTTACATGTTGAAAAATTGGCCTTGGCAGCTGTTCAAGCTGTCCAATGATTTCGTCACTATATCTTACTACACAAGACCATTGTAATTTCCGATTGCAACCCCATGCAACACACTCTTACATGCCAATTGCTAGGGGGAAAATACTTCAAATGGATAGTAATTCTCTAGGAGTTTGACTTAGAATTCGAACGCGCTAAGTCCAATAAATCATCGATGTTTGTCAAACTGATATGTGACCTTCCCTGCACTGAGACAGAGAATGTAGCAGAGGATTCTTTACCCGATGAATCCCTTTTTATGATCAGTTCTGAAGACCTTTGGTAATGGGGATATCATTATCTATCTCCAAACTCAGACTTTCCAGCCTGATTTGTCTAGCACTAACCATCGTCGAATACGTTACCAATCCTGTTAGTACATTATCCTCAGTGACACTCTTTATTGTCGTGGGGTTGACTATGTTTTTCAACGATGTCTCACCTATGATGAAGCTGAGAAATATTTGAATGATTGGCACTCTGGAGCATGTGGTGGTCACATGTCTGGGTATGCTACTGCCCAGAAGATCTTACGAGCAGGGTATTTTTGGCCTTCTTTATTTAAATATTGTATTATTATTGTCCAAAAATGCCATGCTTTCCAAACATACAACAACACGATAAGATTTCATCTTGCTCCTTTACACCTTGTAGTTTCCATTGGACCTTTCACGAAATGGGGCATTTATTTCATGACCTGTAACCCTCACTCGGTTGGAGGGCATGGATACATTATTGTAGCCCTTGATTATTACACTAAATGGGCCGAGGCGATGCCTACTTTCGACAATACCAGGAAAACTGCAACCCTTTTCATATTTAATCATATTATTACTCGATTCGGGATCTCCCAAGCTATCGTTACTGATCACGGTAGCCATTTTAGAAACTTTATGATGTCTGAAATTACTGACAAGTTGGGTCTTTAACATGAAAAATCAACCCCCTACTATCCATAGGCTAATGACCAAGTCGAAGCAATAAGTAAAATCCTTATCACTATGCTTCGTCGGATAATAGGAATCTATAAGACCACCTGGCACACGATGTTGTTTTCGGCATTATGGGCCTATCGGACATCTGTGAAGTTTTCTACGAGATTTGCCCCTTTTCAACTATTCTACGGCATTGAAGTCATTCTCTCAATTGAATGTGAAATACCATCCTTGAATCTAGTCGTCAAACTTCTCGCAAACACCTCTGTCAAAGAGGAATGTCTATTGTACCTTATGCAATTAGACGAGACTCGTTGTGATGCTACCCTAGTTATTGAAACCCAGAAGAAACGCTTAAAATCCCAATATGATAAGCATGTCAAGTTGTGTGTTTTCTCTGAGGGAGATCTAGTTCTCCTCTATGAACAAGATCGTGACCTGCTAGGAGCCGAAAAATTCGAAGCTATGTAGTGTGGTCCATATATCATCAAATGAGTGTTAGAGAAGGGAGCTTACGAGTTAGTATATTATGATGGAATTCCTTTGAGTGAAACCAGAAATGGGATTTACTTGAAGAATTACTATGCTCAGACTGTCTCTACATGAGTTCTTGTACTTTTACCGTACCATACTCTTGTGTGTTACTTTTGCGTGTTTTTTCATTATCTGGTTTCGACCCCCAACTGCTTACCTTGCATTGTGCTTGGTTTCCAGATGTCGACATCTTATCTACCCTATATTGGCTTCATCAATGGTGCTAGCCATAGTACTCAGAACCTAGCTTCTGTTGCTTGGGTAATCTATGCACCCACCAACGAACTTATCAATTTACAAGGTGTTTGCCTCAGTTGTGCAACCAATAATATCACAGAATATAGCATAGTCATTGAATTATTGACCGATTCTATCTCACTTGGGATTTGTCACTTCATTGTATGACTTGATTCGCAGCTAGTAGTACTCTATTTAAGTAATGTCTACACTATCTGAAGTCCTACTTTGTTACGGGTATATCTACAAATTCATCTCTTGGAACATTATTTTGATTATATTGAATATCAACACATTCCTAGATGTCTAAATACATTAACTGATGCTCTAGATAATTATGTGTTAGACAAACATTTGAGGCATTTATAAATCCAATCACACATTACACATTGTATATAAAAGCAGAGTAAACCGGTAGAAGCCTCATGTATATATATAATGAAAAAGTTTTACAAAAAGTGTTTTCCATCCAAGGACCAAAATATCAAAATATAGAGCCCATGGCTCCTACAAAATAGCATCACAGATGCCGCTTGAAATAGTATCATGGATGTCGCTCACAATAGCACACCACTTCTCGTGCTACCCAATGAAGTAACTGACTAAGTGAGCCAGACATGCCTACAGTATGGTGTTGATAACGCCTCGGGACCTCCTCGATCGACATGTTGGGGATGTATGTCGTCAAGCCTTCTAAGTTCTGCTCCATCACCTCATAGTGGTCGGCATCCCACCCTGCTACCACACGGGCCTCTCCTTGCCTTTGAATCAGAGATGTTCCCGGAGGTCGATGCGGCCCTACATCTGCATAGGCAAAAGTATATGATTAGTATTTAGATCGAAAACATAAAAAACATCTAATATCCTAAAAACCATAAAAACATTATAAAGAACAAAATGTATTTCTTACCTAGAACTCCCCAATGAAATCCCTCAGGGAGAGCTAAGTCAGGATCACCCCAAAATTCCAGGCCGACATAAGCATAATCATCAATCATCAAGATTTGGGGCTTTAACAAATCAAAAAATACATCATTGTACTTGATTATATGGCCTGCTACGTGTCGTTCCATATGGTCACACCACCGTTTCATTCTTGGGTCTTGTGGGGCTAGCAACCCCCACTCTCCCTGTAGCCGCAAATGAGGAACTCTTTCCAAGAAGAAAGACACCAAAATGGACCCATACCCAAACTAATTTAGGTCTCCTCTCTTGCTTTTAGTGAGTTGTATCTTCATACTCCGGAGCAAACTGTCACACCAATTGAATACTTGACGTTCCGGACATTCAATGGCATATTGAAAGTAACTTTGGATCGCCATGTGTGGTGACGCACATCCTGCCATCCATGCAATGGTAAAGAGGATGGTTCTGAGAGTCAAATCCCGCACACCTCGGATAACCACTTTAACTTTGCGCCTTTCAGCATCTGGTTCACAGTGTCGATGGACATACTCGCTCATCGGCAGGCCACCACCTTGACCCCCTATCAGAGACACCCGTGCCCCATGACAGGATAGCCCCATCAGAAAGTAAATATCCTCAATGTCCAAGGAGAGGAGATGAACACCCACGTGAAATACTTGTTGTTCTGCATCCCACATATGGACCAAGTACTCTAATAATCTTCGTTGGGCTCTCATGCCCTGGACTTTGAAAAACTTCAACAGGCCACAATGTCGAAGAACATCAATGGTTCCTGGATCATTCAAAGCCATTGAGTCGTCATCTTCATGCTCACGTTCTCTCCATTCAAACATTTTTGCAATCAAACACCTGCATGGAAGTAAAATAGGACAGTTAGCACCTTTATCCACCCTTTTTAAAATTCTTTTTGGTTCAACGCTTTCTTTTTTATTTTTTATTTTTCGCCACCGCAACTGAGCTTCAGTTACAGTGTGGGATTTCCGCAAGAGGTTCATTGGGCACCTACAAAAATCCTTGATTTCTGCAGGGCCCAATATAGGCCACCTGCGGCGGCCCCGGTGCATGCCTACTGGCCCAAAAATCACCCAAACAATCATCTTTTGACCACAAAAAATGAATTTTAAACCATTGAAAAGGAAGAAGATGAAGTACTTACTATTTTCACAGAAACCATTCATCGATTAATCGCCCGTGCTCTTTGCAATCGCCCGCTGAAGTAAGGGGTGAAAAAGGAGTTTTTTGACAATTTCTTCACCAAACACAAATGAAATGGTAAAAAAGACCTCTTGCTCTTATTTATTTCATTTTTGCCTTTTTTAATAATATTTTATATTATAAAAATGTGTTTGGTCATAAACCCTCATAACTAATAGTTTCGTAAGTATCTTGTTTCTTGCAGGGAGAAGACTAGAGTCCTAATTAACGGAGTATGGATCTTTGTTCCGCAATTTGTTTTTCTCTTCGTTACGCATATCGATACTTTTTAGGGTTTTTTAGTAAAACCTCAAGTTCACTCTTCGTTCATTCTCGTGCTTGAAAATTTATGAGAACGCAATCAAGTATACTTTTGTCATCCTTTCATACTCGTCTTGGTAACATGAAAAAATACATGCATGGAGTATCATTTAATCTCTTTTCACACTCCATAAAAACGAAAAGATTGCCGACCGACCTTGTTTTTTTCACGCTCGTAAAATTATTTGAATAAAACGTTCGGTGGGCGATAGTTTATCATTTTTTCAGTCCCATCGAGCTACTTTATGAAAAATGAACTGAGAGAGTTATCTTTAAGTGTTTTTCAGACTCTATAAAAATGAAAAACTCCCTAGTTTTCTATCTTTGGACTCATTAAACAAACATCGAAAGACCCACATGGGACCGAACAACTCCTTCTTAGGGTTCATTAAAAATACTCCAAGGGACTCATCCGAAGGATGAGCTTACATTACAAGCATATTTTATCCTCCTCAAGATTGCATAAAAATAAAGAGGTACTCATCGAAAATGGTGGGGGGAAAATTTGGGAAAGAGGTGTGTTTCTGTACCTATGTCAGTGGCAGTACTAGTCGCTCTTGCACATGACAGCCCCTTCGTCCCTTGAATCCGGTTTGGCAAAACCATTTGTCTCTCATTTGGCCTTCATCAAATTCATATCTTGGGTCATCTTTGAGTCAATGCTGCCAAGACCAGTGTCGTGTCATTCATATGTTCAAGGGAAGTCCAAACAAGCCCTCGTTCGAGTCGACCATCTGCATTGTCATTTCTTACCATGTCGACCTTCCCTGTGTTCATTTCGAATCATTTTCATACTTTGATCTATCCTTAAATCTGTTACTTGTTTCATGTCACTGATGGGGGATACATCAAGGCCCTCCTATGAAGAGTCTTTTTCCTTTTGACTTCAACTCAGCATCTAGGAATAAGACTTAGAAAATCGTTTAGTACCTTAGAGCCTGCATGCCCCAATGGCAAGTTTCTTCGCTCTCAACAGTGGATTCACATCATTGGTCCATGATAGAGAGATTACATCGAGTGTTTGACTTCAGCTCATTTATTCACATTCATTGGATTGAACTAAGGTACCTTGGGATTCAACGACATCAATGGTGATTTCCCTCGCACTTGTTAACGTAAAATCAATGATCAGTAATCAAGTGGTTTCTACCATGTTCGACTTCAACACCTGTAATCATAGGGTTAGATTCGTACTGACAGACGACGGGATTGAAGACCCTGAATCTCATATTTTTGGCCTAGGTTGCGATGGAGTATTTTTTATTTGAATTGGTACATAGATCCAATTTGTATGTCTCATGGTTGTGTCTAACTTTACACTTTCTAATACATAGATCCACAATGTATTTCTGGTGGCTATGTAGAATTTTGATGGCATGGATCCACAGTGTATAATTGGTGGCTATGCCTTACATTTATGATTTAAATCACTTGTAATATGAGCATGGGAATGCCTACCTCAGAAATGGTATAATTCTATGCAGATGCTTGATTGCTTGCAAGTTCCTGATTGGTGCACTCCTTGTTTTTGACACACACATGCATTTTACAAAGTATTTCGGTTGTCACATGTTCCAGCCTCATACTTTGGGGGGCATTTTGTTACACATTATTTTGGTCACTCTGATGATGACCTCATAGGCATGTGTTCAAGCTTCCAAAAATATCTTTCACATGAGGAAAATGGTTGAGTTCTTCCCCTACAAGGCACAATTTTAGAATGACGTCGCATGCTAACAGTGGTACTCAATGCGGAAATCAAGGATTTCCATAGGCTTCTCTATGCCTGGCTGCTAGATTTCTGCATGTTTCTATATAGGCAAGGTGTGGCGGTGCTTGAAGCTAAGGAAAGGAAGAAGTTTCATGAAGTTTCTAGAAGGAGAATCTTCTAGAATGTGAGGTGGTGTCCGTATGGTTGTGATCTTACTAGCTTTTCTGATTTGATAGGATCATCCTCATCCTAGTAACCACTTCTTCTTCTACTATATAATAATGGCTTTCTCATGGAAAAGGTTAAGCAAGGTCAAGAAATATTGAGCAAATAATAGGCTGAAGACTGTGTGAAGAATCCTGATACAATTGGTGCTTGAGGCCTCCATTTGTCCATCAAGCTTTGTGGATTATCTTCATGCAAATTCAGAGCAAGTGTATTGTGTGTTGGAACAAAGGACCACCAAAAGGGAACTTGCGACATCAAGGCACTCTGGTTGTATCTTCCACTTTTACTTAATATGATACAGTGGCATGTTTCTTTCCCATAAAATCATTAGTATTTTATTACATGACTCCTTGATCACATGTTTAGGCTTCCATTGAATCTATAATTTTTTCTTTCACTTTGGTTGTTTTGTGTCATTGCAAACCTGATCTCACAAGAGCACCGAAGTGAAGCAAGGACAACAGATATATAAGGAAGCGATATATAAAGGTATGTCATACACTCCTTCTTTGATGATAAATTCAATGGTAGCTACCTAGGGAAAGCATCATGTCCTATCTTGTTTTGTTCTAAATCCAGGTGGATCTAGGGAGATTAGTTTATGTCTGCATTCACTAATTTATCCAATAACACTTGGCCCCTCTCTTGTTGCAGTGTAGTCCATCTCATGTACTAGTGGTCCTCATAGTTTCCAACAGGGTAATACTGTTCCTTTATTGCATCCACAAAAGAATCCCAAGTGGGCTTGACCCCATATATTCTAGACTCCTCTGTGGAAATTTGCTCCCAGTAAGTTTCCCACTAATGTTTGACATGGGGGAGAGCCATAAGGAGCACAAAGGTGATCTTTTCTCTATCGAAAAAATTGTGAACAAAGAAATAACCTTCAAGCAGATTTAACCATTTGTCTAGGGCATCTGCAACTATTTGACCTTCAAATACTGGAATATTAAAATTAACCTATACCTTGAAAGGATAGGTGCTTCCAAAGTGGTTGTTTGATGAATATGCGCATGTTTCTATTGACAGACATTGAAGGATTTGGGAAAAATTCTCCATCATTTCGTCCCTTTGTTGCATGAGAGCTTGCTCAAGCAACAGATTGATAGAATCATCTGCTCCGTCGTTTTTATTTTCTTCCACCATGGAGGTTTTATTGGGCGTCCGAGAGCGATTGTCTTCAAAAGAGACAAGCTCAATACCCAACTTGCTATACTCGGACCTCGTCAGGGACATCCACTGAAAAAAAAACGATCAAGAGCAGCCTGCTCTGATACCACTGATAAGGATTAATTTCGGCATGAAATGAGTGTGGATATATAATAAATAAATGCACAAAGATATCGTGGATATCCAATAATATAACAAAAATTTATCATATATGAAACCATAAACACAAAGATACAGTAATACACGATTTATATTAATGAAAGAAATGTACAGAGACTGTAAAAATACAGAGTGAAAGACTCGCTAGAATGGTAGCAGCTTATCTCTGAGAATAGATGTGACGGCTACTCGCATTCACAAGAAGATAATTATTACAATGAGGCTCCAAGGGAATTTTTAACATGAGTAAAATCCAAAACCCTAACCCCAGAAGATGAAAATCCAAAAGGTTTGCAGGCCCCGATGGGGGTAGTTGATACATCAACTTCCCAGGGGCATAACTCTTGCATACAATCTCTGTTTGGGGTGCTCAATACACCGTTGGAAAGGTATAACTGAGAAGAACAATTTTATATGTCGTTTAGGGCCTCAAAATATCCCCAGAATTTGGAACCCAAAAAAATGTTGAAAAACTACCAAGATGGAAAACTGTTTTTCGAGCTCGTGGAACAGGTGGGTGGCCACCAATATCCACCTGGATCAATCCTCCCTCCTTAGGAAGAAATGGTATCCATTGTTTTGAGTTCCCAGGGGAGAGAGGGAAGCATTTGTTGAATATGAATCTTGGTGAGTTGCTTGCCTTACTGGAGATGTCGCACTGCTCGTTTTGTGGAAGGCTGTCACGAACCTATTGTTGGTGCAGTTGACTTTGTTCAACTAGTCGGGCTATCTAAGATGACTGTGTGGAGAATGAAACTTTTTGTTTTGATACAATCTTGTCGACCTGCTTCTATTGGATAGAATTTGCTTGGGTCGAGGCTGTATTGGTTTCAGTATCCTTTTTTTCTCCTTTTGAATAGATTGTGAAGAAGATGAATTTTATAGTATGAGATACTACCTTGCGACACTTTTTAGGTGGGAAAATAGTTGGAAATACCTTTGGTATTCTCTAGAGATGACCCCCTAGAGTAAAAATGATAGTACAGGGTCGAGAATAATAAATAGCATGGTGCTTCCACATATATGGCTGGCCCAAACAAACATCACAAACATCCAGTGGGGAAACATCACATAATACCTCATCCTTGAAGGGTTGGATGTCGTATGACAATCGACACTGTTGGCTTAAATAAAGATCTCATCCCTCACGAAGCCACCCAATGTTGTATGGTTGCGGGTGTGGTGTTGTCAAAAATACCAACTGTTTGATGACCTCTGGTGATATGAGGTTCTTTTGGCTTCCTCTATCAACAATAAAATGCAGTGGGGTCCCCTTCACCCACATATGTGAATGAAAAAGGCACTCCCCCCCTTTTGGATCCATTGGTTCTTCTGGTTGAATTGTTGCGGTTGCGACAATAGCAGTGGGGTCTGCGTCAATGATCTGTCTTTTACCAGTATTTTCATAATCAGATTCTGAATTAGGGTTCGGATCCTTGTCTTTGATCTTGGCCACCAATGACTATTTTAAGCGACATTCATCAGTGTTGTGCCAGGTGATTTTGTGTAAATCGCACCATTTTATGATGTCCTTCTTAGTCTTCCCGTGACCCTTCTTTTCCTGTGGCGGAGAATGGTTTTCTGGAATTTGTTTGTTAGGTTCATCTTTCTCATACTTTAGTTGTTGCAGATTTGCAGATCCGAACTCCCGTTTGTTCTGGTGCCTAAATTTCTGCTCGATTTTAACAACATATCAATACGCAACACTGAGTGATGAGATATCCAGAAAATCCATTTCAGTTTGTATGTATCTGTGTAGAGCCCCGCGGTATTTCAAAACCAAATGTTGCTCGTAGTCTTTGATACCCATCTTGGTGTGCAAGGTATGGAAGGTATTGGTGAAATCCGACACTGCTTGGCCCCTCTCTTTCCTCAGTGTGGTCAATCTCATGTACTGGTCCTCATAGTTTCCAATAGGGTAATATTGTTCCTTTACCACATCCACAAAAAAATCCCAAGTGGGATCAACCCTATATATCCTAGACTCCTCTGTGGAAAATTGTTCCCGGTAAGTTTCCCAACAATGTTTGACATGGGGGAGATCCTTGAAGAGCGCAAAGGTGATCTTTTCTGCCTGAAAAATTGTGAACAAAGAAATAACCTTCAAGCAAATTTAACCATTTGTTTAGGTCATTCGCATCTATCTGACCTTCAAATACTGGAATATCAAAATTAACCTATACCTTGAAAGGAGAGGTGCTTCCAAAGTGGTTGTTTGATGAATATGCACCTGTTTCTATTAGCAAGTGTTGAAGGATGTGGGTAAAATTATCCATCATTTCGTCCCTCTGTCGCATGAGAGCTTGCTCAAGAAACAAATTGATAGAATCGTTTGCTCCATCATTTTTCTTTTTTTCCGCCATGGAGGGTTTATTGGGCATGTGAGAGAGATTTTCTTCAAGAGAGACAAGATCAAGAACCAACTTTATATACTCGGATCTCGTCGGGGACATGCACTAAAGAAAAAACGATCAAGAGCAGCCTCCTCTGATACCACTAATCTAGATTATTTTTGGCACAAAATGAGAGCGGAGATATAATAAATAAATGCACAGATATATCACGGATATCCAATAATATAAAATAAATGTATCATAGATGAAACCATAAACACAGAGATACAATAATACACGATTTCTATTAATGAAATAAATGTACAGAGACTTTAAAAATACAGAGTGAAACACTCGCTATAATGGTGGAAAATTATCTCTGAGAAAAGATGTGACGGCTACTCGCATTCGCAAGAATATGATTATTACAATGAGGCTATAAGGGCCTTTTTAACATAAGTAAAATCCAAAACCCTAACCCCAAAAGATGAAAAGCCAAAAGGTTTGTGGGCCTCGATGGGGGTAGTTGATACGTCAACTTCCTGGGGGCATAACTTTTTCATACGATCTCCGTTTGGGGCGCTCGATTCAATGTTGTAAAGGTCTAACCAAGAAGAACGATTTTAGACATCATTTATGGCCTCAAAACAACCCCAGAAGTTTGGAACCCAAAAAACAGCCAAGATGCAAAATTGTTTTTCGAGCCCGTGGAATAGGTGGGTAGCCACTGATATTGACCTGGATCAATCCACCCTCCTTAGAAAGCAATGGTATCCATTGTGTTGAGTTCTCGGGGGAGAGAGGGAATCATTTTCTGAATATGAATCTTGGTGGGATGTTGCCTTGCTGGAGACGTCGCGTTGCTCGGTTTGTGGAAGGTTGTCATGAACCTGTTGTTGGCGGGGTTGACTCTGTTCAACTAGTCAGGCTATCTGAGATGAATGTATGTAGAAGGAATATTTGCTTTTTGTTACATTATTTTCGACCTTCTTCTGTTGGATAGAAGGTGCTTGGGTCAAGACTGTAGTGGTTGCAGTATCCTTCTATTCTCCTTTTGAACAGAGTGTGAAGAAGTTGAATTTTGTAGTATGAGATACTACCTTGCGACACTTTTTTAGGTGGGACAATAGTTGGAACTACCTCTGGTATTTTGTAGAGATAACATGCTAGAGTAACAATGACACTACGGGGTCGGGACTCATAAATAACATGGCTCTTCCACATATATAGCTGGCCCAACAAAACATCACAGAAATCCAGTGGGGAAACATCACATAATGTGTCATCCTTGAAGGGATGGATGTCGTATGACAATCAACACTGTTGGTTGTCACAAAGATCGCGTCCCTGGCGAAGCCACCCGATGTTGTATGGCTACGGGTGTAGTGTTGTCGAAAATTGAAACTGTTTGATGGCCTCTGCTAAGATGAGGTTTTTTTGGCTTCCACTATCAACAATAAAATGCAGCGGGGTCCCCTTCACCCACATCTGTAAATGAAAAAGGTGCTCCCCCTCTTTTGGATCTGTTGGTTCTTCTGGTTGAATTGTTGTGATCGCGAAAATAGCAGTGGGATCTATGTCGGTGATCTGTCTTTTACAATTATTTTAAGAATCAGATTCTGAATCAGGGTTCATCTCCTTGTCTTTGATCTCGGCCACCAATGATTGTTTTGAGTGACATTCATCGGTGTTGTTCCAGGGGATTTTGTGGAAATCGCACCATTTTCTGGTGTCCTTCTTCATCTTCCCATGACCCTTCTTTTCCTGTGGATTAGAATGGTTTTTTTTAATTTGTTTCTTAGGGTCGTCTTTCTCATACTTTGGTTGTTGCGAATTTGCAAATCCAAACTCCCATTTGTTCTGGTGCCTAAATTTCTGCTCGATTTTAAAAACATATCGATACGCAACACCGAGTGATGAGATATCCAGAAAATCCATTTCATTTTGTATGTATCTATGTAGAGCCCCGTGATATTTCAGAACCAAATGTCGCTCAGAGTCTTTGATACCCAGCTTAGTGCACAAGGTATGGAATTTATTGGTGAAATCCAGCACTAATTTTCCCCTCTCTTACTACAGTGTGGTCCATCTCATGTACTGGTCCTCATAGTTTCCAACAGGTTAATATTGTTCCTTTACTGCATCCACAAAAAATCCCAAGTGGGCTCAGCCCCATATATTCCATACTTTTATGTTGAAATTTGCTCCCAGTAATTTTCCCACCAATGTTTAACATCGAGGAGATCCTTAAGGAGCGTGAAGGTGGTCTTTTCTCTGTAGTAAAAATTGTGAACAGAGAAATAAACTTCAAGCAGATTTAACCATTTGTCTAGGGCATCCACATCTATCTAAACTTCAAATACTGGAATATAAAAATTAACCTGTACCTTGAAAGGAGAGGTGCTTCCAAAGTGGTTGTTTGATGAAGATCTGCATGTTTCTATCGATAGGCATTGAAGGATGTGTGGAAAATTCTCCATCATTTCTTCCCTCTGTCGCATGAGAGCTTGCTCAAGCAACAGATTGATAGAATCATCTGCTCCATTGTTTTTATTTTCTTCTTCCATGGAGTTTTTCTTGGGTGTGCAAGAGCGATTGTCTTCAAGAGAGACAAGCTCGAGACCCAACTTTATATACTCAAACCTCGTCGGGGACATTCACTGAAAAAAAACTCATCAAGAGCAGTCTGCTCTGATACCACTGATACAGATTATTTTCGGCACAAAATGAGAGTGGAGATATAATAAATAAATGCACAGAGCTATCGAGGATATCCAATAATATAACATAAATGTATCAAATATGCAACCATAAACACAGAGATACAGTAATACACAATTTCTATTAATGAAAGAAATGTACAGAGGCTGTAAAAATACAAAGTGAAAGACTCGCTAGAATGGTGGCAACTTATCTCTGAGAAGAGATGTGAAGGCTACTCGCATTCGCAAGAATATGATTATTACAATGAGGCTCTAAGGGCCTTTTTAACATAAGTAAAATCCAAAACCCTAACCCTGGAAGATGAAAAGCCAAAATATTTGTGGGCCCCGATGGGGGTAGTTGATATGTCAACTTCCCGAGGGCATAACTCTTGCATGCGATCTCTGTTTGGGGCACTCGATACACCATTGGAAAGGTATAACTGATAAGAATGATTTTAGACATCATTTAGGGCCTCAAAACTTCCCTAGAAGTTTGGAACTGAAAAAAATGTCGAAAAACTGCCAATATGGAAAACTATTTTTTTAGCCCGTGGATTAGGTGGGTGGCCACCGATATCCACCTGGATCAATCCTCCCTCCTTAGGAAGAAATGGTATCCATTGTGTTTATTTCCTGAGGGATATAGGGAAGCATTTACTGAATCTAAATCTTGATGAGCTGCTCTCCCTACTGGAGATGTCGTGCTACTCGGTTTGTGGAAGGATGTCACGAACCTGTTGTTGCTGGGGTTGACTTTGTTCAACCAGTCGGGCTATCTGAGATGACTGTGTGCAGAAGGAATATTTTTGTTTTTCTACAATATTGTCGACTTGCTTCTGTTGGATAGACGTTTCTTGGGTTGAGGCTGTAGTGGTTGCAGTATCCTTCTGTTCTCCATTTGAACAGATTGTGAAGAAGCTAAATTTTGTAGTATGAGATACTATCTTGTGGCACTTTTTAGGTGGGACAATAGTTGGAACTACCTCTTATATTCTGTAGAGATGACCCCCAATAACACCCTGTTTCCCCTAAGTTGTAAATATAACTATAAATGGCCAAGAGATTATGGAAAAATTTAAATGTGTGAATATTGATTCGATGGACCTTTGTTTGAAAGGTAAACGAATGTGAACCTAATTAATTACTAAGAAAATGGACAAGTGTTGCGTGACTACTAGAGGGGGGGGTGTAATTGGAAATACCATGGATAATACATGAAGAGAGGGTGAAGGGGACCATGAATGGTTGTGTTAACCTTCGCCAAACCAGCCCTTACTGGATTTAATTACTTAGGACTAGAACCGTCCTATGACTCAGAAATGAATTACAATCTGACTAGTGGGTGGGAAGACCTCCTAAATATTTAATGAGGGGATGGGGCATAGAACTCATCCATAAGACTTCCATACCTGACCGTAGACTAGGAATTTGAGCCACACGTGACCTTGTTGAAAGCGGAGAGAAAGGAACGTGTGGCGGGCAGAGGAAAAACACGCCTGCGAAGAGCAAAGAGACGGGAAGTGAATATCGAGGATTCAAGGAAGATTCAAAAACTAGGCATTCTGGATACTGAAAATGGTAGAGAAGGTTTTGATAAAAGATGATAAACGATGCTAGTCCTCCTTGCTTGGTATCGTGTAAACCATTTCCAGGCTCCTACGGGAAGAGGAGAGTAACCTCTATCCCTACTGTGGTTGAGCGAGAAGAAAAGGCTATGTTGCAGAGCATCGTGGTCCAACTCAGGGGTGGCTAGTGGTAAATCTGTTTGGAGTGACTGAGCCTACGGTTGGGTGGAAACAGGAACCCCTTCCAATAGTCACTTCACATTGTCTGGTTCTGATAAGTCTTTTCCCTACTTTAATTGTTGAATTAGAACAATGAGTGATTACTTGGTTATACAAATATATTTAGATGCATTTGTAAATGTTTTCTGTGTGAAATGGTTATGATATGTGTATGCTTCCATCTCCTTATGAACTCACACTTTCCACTGATAGACTATATTCCTAGATTAACT
Source organism: Picea mariana (assembly GCA_032191745.1). NCBI lineage: Eukaryota > Viridiplantae > Streptophyta > Pinopsida > Pinales > Pinaceae > Picea > Picea mariana. Next base: position 40,084 of record JASDQU010102307.1, on the reverse strand, counting down.
TTGGAGGCTTTCCGGGGCATGAGACGTTAAATGGTCAAGATAGGAGGCATAGTGTCAACCTATAACCACCCATCTGAAGAGGATATCTCTCTCTCAGACCCCCTTTTTGGGTGAATTTCCAGACCCAAGTCCATAACCTGCCCAAGGGAAAGCTCAGGAAAATGGTCATGTGAAAGCAGCGGAAGGGAAGATTTTTCTTGGTCTGGAAGTCAGACGAACGAGATCTGTTCGGAGGGAACACAGGGCTAACATGACCATTGGTTGCGGGAAGGCGTGCGAGAGTTAATCCTAGAGTTCATAGTTCGTGCATCAAGAGATCCATGTGTTAGCACATCCTAGTCTTTCGAAACCCGAAGTAGCCAAGTGACATGGACCATGGATCTATGGATTATTCGGGATCCACCTCAACTGTCTGATCTACGAGTTTGGAGTTCACGCATCAGGAGAGTCACGTGTTAGCGCAACCTAGTCTTCCAAAACCCGAAGTTGCGAAGTGACCTAGACCATGGATCTATGGATCTTTTGGGATCCACCTAAATCGTTTGATCTACAAGTTCGGAGATCACTCATCAGGAGAGTCGCATGTTAGCGTGGCCTAGTCTTATGAAAGCTGAAGCCGTGAAATGACCTGGACCGTCGATCTATGGATCCTTCAAGATCCACCTCAACCATTAGATCTATGAGTTTGGAGTTTACGCATCAGGAGAGTCACATGTTAGCGTGGCCTAGTTTTCTGAAACCCGAAGTCACGAAGTGACTTGGACCATGGATCTAGGGATCCCACAGGACTCCCCTCGCCGTTTGATTGATGAGTTTGGATTTCGGGAGGTTCGTGAGTGAAAGCGGCCACGAACTCCGAAACGCCATAACTTCCACCAGCCAGTGAGTTAGACGAGGATTATGCCAGATGTTGGAATGTTTTTCGACTGGATCTCTCTTCTCCGGCTAGGACCCTAGAGAGGGAATGATTTGGGATAAAATCCCCGTAGACGTCGCATGATTCTCAACTATTAAAATCCGAGGAACTTTGGGAATCCGTAAGATACAAACCAAGGGTTGGATTAGCACCTGGTAGGAATCAGAGAGATGATTCGAGACAAGATATTTAAGGAGAAAATGAAATTATGATGCCTCACCCCTTAAAAGAGTATTTAGGGGTCGGCTTTGTTACAACACTTGACCTTCTTGGGCTCATGGAAACGTTGTGTAGAAACCACATTAAAGGGCGACATCCTACCTTATTCCCTTCCTAAAAAGTCTATTTAAGCCCTTATTATAGAAAATAATGACAGCCTACTGCTGTGTGTGTATGTATTTAAAAAATATGAATTATGTGTTGGTTATGAACTAATGTAATGTTAGCTAACAATAAGTGTTTTGTCTGCACTCAAGAGGTCGATCAACTGGAGGAAACTGCAATCATATAGAATGGTGTTGTGCTGCGAAGTGGGGGATGACTCCCACAATAGAGACGAAGAGTCTAATAAGAGGAGGGCAGTAGAGACCCTTCCAGATCTGGCCGAGACTGTGAGGAGTCTCATGGATGAATTATAGATCTGCAAGGATGACAATGAGAAGATTGATAATAGAGAAAGAGAAGAAAATGGAAATTAATGCAGTATTGTTGCAGAGTTTATCTGACATACAAAGACAACTGCAGCAGGGACCTAACACCAGTCATGTGGACCGGCGATAGACAAAGAGGATTCTAAGTCCACCTGAGATACATAAATGTGGTCCTTTAAGTGGCCACNAGGTAAGACTAGTAGTAGAACTAGTTCACATTCTCAAAGAAAAAAAACGAAATGAAAAAATTCCAAAAGTCATAATCTCGAAGAATTCAGGAAGGCCAAATCACCCTCTTTCGGCGGTGAGATTAATAAAGGAGAGGAGGTAGAGGCCTAGCTTATTGGACTAAAGAAGTATTTCAGAGTCCATGATTTCTCTAAAAACCTGAAGGCCTGAGTAGCCACTTTAAACCTAAATGGAAAGGCTTCCATTTGGTGGTAAGACTATAAGAATGTGAAAGGGATTCATGAAGAGGACCTATCTTGGGAACGGTTTGAGAAATAATTCAGGAAGAAGTATCTGTCGGAAAAATATTTTGACGAGAAGATTAAAGAGTTCTATGAACGCAAGCTAGGACAACTCACAATAGAGGAATATGTCAGCAGATTCATTGAGTTGCTGAGGTATGTACCCTACATAAAAGAAGAAAAGGAAAAGGTGCAATGATTCATCAGTGGGTTACCTAATACCTACCAAAAAAGAATTGAATTTGACGAGCCAAATACCCTAGAAGACACTATCCGGAAGGAGAGATATTTTTATGAATAGTTTGGGCCTCAGACAGAACCTCGCGAGGGCTGGAAGTAGAAGAATAGTTCGGGGTTCCAGAAAAAGGGGTTTAAATCCCCAACATTTAAAAACTATAAGAAGGATTCAAGGATGATCTTTCCTACCCGAAGTGTACACCAGCAGAATTTCCCCTCCCAGAGCGAGAATAAACCTTTTGGATCAAACCCAGAAAAGACTGATAACCCAAAGAAAGAACCCTTGAAATGTTGGGGTTGTGGAGAATAACATCTACTGAGGGACTGTCCGCATAGACAACGGAACAATAGGATAATTTACAAATTCCAAGAAGCTACCACTGTCAATGACGTGGCCAGGAGTATGCCACAAATTTATGCATCCATGGATAATAAACAAGCCAACCACCAAGCTTCAATGGTTGAGATGGAAGGTATGATCACCAACCATCTAGTATCTATTTTAATTGACCCTGGTTCTAATTTGAGTTATGTGGCCCCTCATACCATTGATAAGTGTAAATTATAGTCACATAAACATGCTAAGCCATGGTTGGTACAGTTATCTACTAGCACCAAAAGAAAAATAGTGGAGGTCATACCATCTTTCCAATTCATGGTGGACGGATTTCCCACCCAAGCTACCCTTAACATACTTCACCTAGGATCATATGACCTATTGATTGGTATGGATTGGCTAGCTGCATATAAAACTAAGTTGGATTGTTACCATAAAACCTTCGAATGTATAAATAAAGAAGAGAGAAAGATGACCCTCCAAGGGATCCAAAAACCTATCTCGGTGAGATGAATATCAGCCCTTCAAATGAAAAAGTATTGCAAAAAGGGATGTCCTCTATATGCAATACAAGTGTCAGAATCTATTGATAATGACTGACCAAGCCTAGAAGACCACCCCATACTAAGAGACTATAGAGATGTGTTTCCAGAAGAGGTATTGGGTCTAACTCCGAAAAGGGACATTGACTTCTCAATAGAACTTGCACCAGGAGAAGTGCCAGTATCTAGGAACCCCTATAGGATGAGTACACCCGAGCTAGTTGAGCTCAAACTACAAATAAAGGAATGATGGAAAAAGGATACATCTGGCCCAATGTGTCTTCATGGGGAGCACCATTCTTGTTTGTGAAGAAGAAAGATTGTACACTCCGACTATGCATAGATTATAGACAGCTCAATAAGGTAACCATAAAGAACAAGTACCCCTTACCTAGAATCGATGACTTGTTTGATCAATTGGGGGGTGATTCCATTTTCTCAAAGATTGACTTGAGATCTGGATACCATCAAGTCTGAATCAAGGATGAATACATCCACAAAACCGCCTTCAGGACGAGATATGGTCACTACGAATTTGTGGTAGTACCATTTGGATTAACCAATGCCCCTTCCACCTTTATGTGTTTGATGAAAAATGTACTCAACAAATTCCTAGAAAAATTTGTATTGTTTTTTATTGACGATATCTTAATCTACTCTAAGAATAGAGAGGAACATGAGGAACATCTTAGACTTGTACTTCAAGTGCTAAGAGAGCATCAACTCTACGCCAAATTTAGCAAGTGTGACTTTTTCCATAAGAAAATACATTACTTGGGCCATGTCATATCTGAAGAAGGGCTAGCAGTAGACACTGAAAATATTAGATCCATCATGGAATGGCCAACCCTAAAGGATGTTTTGGATATTAGATCCTTTATGGGTTTAGCAGGACACTATAGGAGGTTTATAAAAGGGTTTTCCAAGATTGGTTGTCTAATCATTGCCCTCCAGAGGAAGGGGGTTAAATTCATTTGGACACCGGAATGTGAAGAAAGGTTTCAATCACTAAAACACCTTCTGATTCATGTGCCCGTGCTGAAAATCGTCGATCCCAATAATGACTTCCTCATGTGCACAGATGCCTGCAAGAAAGGACTCGGAGGAGTCCTTATGCAATAAGGAAGTGTAGTTTTCTATGAATTCCGAAAATTGAATGAGCGTGAAGTCAACTATGTGACCCATGATATAGAGTTGGCCTCCATAGTGCACACTTTGAAAATGTGGAGGCATTACCTCCTACATAGGAAATTTGTACTTATGACAGACCATTGTGGATTGCGGCACCTGTTTGACCAACCAAAACTCAATGCTAGACAAGCTAGGTGGATGGCCCTCCTTAGTGAGTTTGATTTCGAAATCAAACATATCAAAGGAAAGGAAAATAAGGTGGACGATGCCCTTAGAAGAACTATGAAAATAATTCATCTGGCAGCAGTGAGCACCTACGAGACGAATGTCAGGGAAAGAGTCAGGAATGCAGAAGAAACAGACGCATTCTTCCAGACTGTGATCTCGTACCTGAAGCAAGAACCCGCAAGGCTAAAGTATGAAGGCTATCATATGCTAGACGGAGGTCTATTGACTTACCGAAATAGGCTATATATTGTAAGTTGTGATGACTTGAAGAGGTTCATAATGGATGAATTGCACAAGAGACCATACATCGACCATCTGGGCTATCAGAATATGGTCACGGCCACCAAGAAACAATTTTATTGGCATGGATTGAAGAAATACATAGTTGAGTATTTAGCTAAATGTCTAGAATGACAACAGGCTAAAGTAGAACACCAACACCCAACAAGATTATTACAACCTCTACCAATCTCGGAATGGAAATGGGAGACCATATCCATGGATTTCATCACCGGATTACCAACATCGGCCAGGCAGAATGATGCCATCATGGTAGTGGTGTATAAATTGAGAAAGTACGCTCATTTTATTCCCGTTAAATAGACTTGCAAGGCAATAGATATTGCCAACATATTCATGAAGGAGATATTCATACTACATGGCATGCCTAAGGAGATCATGTCTGACAGAGACACAAAATTTACTTCAAACTTTTAGAAATCCTTCATGGCTGGTCTGGAGACCAAATTATTGTTTAGCACAACCTATCATCCTCAAACCAATGGACAGATGGAAAGAGTGAACCAAATCTTATAATACATGCTAAGGATGCATGTAATGCATCAACCTAAAAAGTGGGAAGATTACCTACCCCTGGTGGAATTTGCCTACAACAAAGACTACCAATAATCACTAAAGATGAGCCCTTTCGAAGTCCTCTATGGTAGGTCATGAAACACTCCAGTCAGCTGGAGTAATCCCATGGATAGAATTACAATTGGACCTGACATGTTGAAGGAAATGGAACAACAAGTGGTTCAGATAAAGAAAAATCTGAAAATCACTCAGAATATACAGAAACGTTACGCCGACAGAAAGAGAACCCCCAGAGAATTCAAGACGGAAGACCACGTCTATCTCAGAGTTAGGTCTAGGAAGATTTCCCTACAGATGGGATCTTGTGCCAAGTTGGCACCTCGGTATTGTGGACCCTTTGAAGTTTTAGATAGAGTGGGACCTGTTGCCTATAGGCTAGCACTTCCTCCCATAGTAAAAGCACATAATGTTTTCCATGTTTCATTGTTGAAGAAATATGTACATGATTCTAATCATATAATTGACTGGTCTGTGATACAGGTGGAACCAGAGGGATAATTCCTACCAGAACGTCAAGGCATACTAGACAAGAAGTAAACCCCACTCAGGAACCGAGCCATTGCATAGGTCAAGGTGCAGTGGAAACACTTTTTCCTAGATGAGGCCACATGGGAAATGGAGGATGCCATGAGACAGGCATACCCATTTTTGTTCACTTTTGCACATACAAGATATGTTAATAGATAGAACATCGAGGACGATGTTCCTTTAAGGGGGAGGGAATTGTAACACCTTATTTCCCCCAGTTTGTAAATATAACTATAAATGGCCAAGAGACTATGGAAAACTTTAAATGTGTGAATATTGATTCGATGGACCTTTGTTTGAAAGGTAAACGAATGTGAACCTAATTAAAT
>JASDQU010102307.1:0-10076 GCA_032191745.1 Picea mariana | reverse complement strand
GATAATAATTCTACATTGATATAACAATTGAAGAAAAAATATTATAATTACGCTATTACTGATTCACCCCCCCTCTCAGTAATCCAACATTTTCCATGGTATTTGATGTCATGAATCCTATTTAAAGGCTTGAATAACTCCATTGTAAAATTCCTCAAGTGGCCTAGTGTTTGGACAACTTGGATAAGGTCAATAAAGATATATATTGTGAGTGTTGGTTTTCTCGATTAAGGATTTCCAAGGTAAACATTGGGTTTATGTGCTTGTTGTTATTTCTATGTGCATGGATTTTGTGTTGTATTTAATATTTCTCTCTCAAATTTTTAATAGTTCCTCTTCTCCTTGTGATACTAAGTACACTTCCATACAATCTTATTACCCATGTGTGTATAGATCGACAAACATATTCTCTATGCTTGCACACACTAGAATCAATGCACCAAATTGTTCCACAATCAAAATTAAAACATATTATAATACCCTGACTCAATATGGATTCCAATACAATGTTGATGAAATCCCACGTCATTGTGCCATTGTGGCTTTCCTATCACACTAGGAAAGAAATCAATAACATCTGGAAAAAAACGCATCAAAATATATTCACTTAAATGTAACATAACTATATGAATCGATCACGTCAATTACATAATATCAGTGTATATTTTAACCATCATTGTTTCACATAAATATTTAAATAAAATTAATTCAAAATTACCATTATTTCAATTAAATTCTATCAAAATAGTCAAACAGTCTGAGTTTCATCCTCATAACACAAGTTAATAAACCGATTCATTTTGTAAACAAAATTCCCTTAAACAATAAAGTCCAATTTGTCAAACTACTCAAAACAAATGAGGCACTGCAAATGTTTTGGTGTAGGGTGGCCTAAAATGCTAAGGGTGTGGGAGATGTTGATGGGGACAAATAATAATTCAATGATTTACCCAAAAAGAAAAAAAATGTTGAGTATCTTTAAGGACATACCTAGAGGCAATTGATGAGATTGTCTTAAACTCCTTTGATTAGGAAATGCACTTTTTTCCCATCTCATTTTCCTTAGTAGTTTTGGTGTTTCCTCATTTTCTTTTGGAGTATTTGATACAAATTATTTGTGAGAGATATATAGATTATTTATGCATGCATCTAAAAAAGTATTGAAAAAATATGTAGAAACATGTGCAAGGTAGTATATCACCTTCAACCATGACATCTCAGTGGCAATGGAGCCAAAAAGTTTTTAGTTATATCATCCCCTTTTGCAATTCGAAAAGAAATCAACAAATTAATGAGATCCTTCCTTTGGCAAGGGAGAGTGACTTCAAGGGAAAAAATATCTTAATTCAATTGGAATAAGGTTCTTTGTCCTCGACATATGGTGGCCTAAGAATTAGAAAAAATGACATCATGAATCTCTTCATAGGAGCTAGAACCTAAACTCTTCCATGTGAGGGACACTCATCTTCCTATATGATTCCATGTTACATACCTAAACACTAGTAGTTCTAGTTATAATTTTGTTATGCTTGATGATTAATAATGTCAAAAAATAATTAATTAGGAATATATAAATTATATATGTTAATTAGAAAAATATTAATAAAAAAGATTTGTTTGAATAATAATAAAAGACCATGCCACCAGGGTGTAGGGTGTAGAACACTGATGGAGTGTACTATCCAAAAAAAATATTAAAGGTAATTATGCGGTTTCATGTATAGAGAAAGTCGAAGAAAATTAGAAACTTCTGATATGACTTAAAAAACGATATATTAAAACAATTTAAATTAAACATTCCATCTAAATAATAAAAATCCCAACTACATAAAACTTTAATGGTCCTAATTATAAAAATTATTAAAATATTTTATCTAATTAATATTTATATTATATAAATATAATAAATTTTGCATTTATCTTTTTAACTTTATAGCTTTTTAAAAGTTTATGATTTATTAGATTGATCATAAGAGATTGGAAGAAAAAAAAAGGAAATGACTTGTATGATTTTATTTTTTAAAAATAATGTATTATTAAAACAATTTAAATTAAACATTCCATCTAAATAATAAAAATCCCAACTACATAAAACTTTAATGTCCTAATTATAAAAATTATTAAAATATTTTATCTAATTAATATTTATATTATATAAATATAATAAACTTTACATTTATCTTTTTTAACTTTATAGCTTTTTAAAAGTTTGTGATTTATTAGATTGATCATAAGAGATTGGAAGAAAAATAAAAAAAAATGACTTGTATAATTTTATTTTTGTAAAAATAATGTATGTATAATTGTATTTTTGTAAGTGCAATTTGCATTTGTATTTTTAAGTAAGAATTGCAATTTCACTATGTATTTTTATTTTATTTTTTTATAATTAAGTAAGAATTGCAATTTCTTAAAAAATTATTGAAATTGCAATTTTGAATTGTTGAAATTATTGTTTTTAATGGATAAACAACTTTAACATCTTCAAATATTTTTACTACAACTTATTTTAAAAATAAATAAACATAAATTTCTCTTTTCATTATTTTAAATAAATAAATAAAATCCAATTAAAAAAATATTTTAAATCAAACAAATTATACTAAATAATTAACTAAAATTCAACTCCATATATACAATAAATAATCTATTTTAGATTTTTTAAATATCAAAATTATTTATTTATTTTATATATCACAAAGAATTTAAAAAGTAATATCATTTAATTACATTCAATGATAAATCCTCTTCATCCTAATCTCCTTCATCACCGTCGCCATCCACCATTCCTCCTTATCAGGCTCATCGTACTAAACAGATGATAGTTGATTAGCTGTGTCGTCCCTGTCACAATAAAAGTTAACAAATTTAAGAAAAACACCACTAACATTTAATTAAAAGAAATTAAATTAATTAATTAATTAAAGCGCAGTGACTCTTATACATTCATTTAACCAAACTAACATTTAATTAAAAGAAATTAAAGGACAATGACTCTTACACTTCTTTAATTACAAAATCCTCCAGGAAGATCCTCAATTACAAAATCTATGTGACGTGTTAATCTAAAGGACAACCATAAGTGCCTCATCTCCGACCAGGTTCCCATTATGCCCACTTCAATTCCCGATGCAGTTATGCCCTCTTGCACGTCTACCTTTACGTGTATTCTCAGGGTCGTCAGATTTCCGAGACCCTTCAAACTCCAAATGCTGAAGGGTCTCGGAAATCGCACTGGGTTGACCTTGCTGAGTGTGCTTGGGAGATTTCATATGGAATCACCGAGTCATCACAGCCATCTAAATTAAGATACTTGAGATTTTTAAGTTCTCCAATGTTAGATGGCAATGATCGTAGCCGGTAACAGTTTGAAAGAACCAAAAATTAAAGGGCAGAAAGATGGCATATATCTTTAGCCAGTAACAGTTTGAAAGATCCAAAAATTGAAGGGCAGAAAGATGGCAAATATCTTCAGGCAAATCCTCGATCGCTGGGCCTATTATGTCGAGAAACTCAAGCTGTTTTAGATGCCCCACTGACTACAGGATTGAACTTAATGCACTGCCTTCACCGGCCAGAATAAGAACCTTGAGAGACGGCAGGCGGAGTAGAAATTTTGATGGAACCACACTAATATGAGTTGTAGTTAAGAAGAGACTCAGCAGTTTTGGGCATGTGAACTCGGTGGGAAGATTTTCAATATAATTTCCCTGAACTAATATCCTCTTGCAATTCTCATTCTGAATCTCTGGGAAAATTCTCAGCTCTTCACATGCTTTGAATACACAATTCTTCTCCTCCTCCTCGCCAATGTTGATCGCCATTCGACGAATAGCAACGTGAACTTTTATATCTTGCTGCAGATAGTCCCGCACAGATTTTATATTCCCGCAGAACGTCCAACTTGAATCCATACGCTCCAAAGGTGCATTTTGGAACAAGCGATGATCTAGCAGAAGGTTAACGTAGCTGAAGCCAATGGCCATGTCCATTAAATGGCTCCCATGCCTGCTCCTCACCAGACCCTCTGCAACCCACATTTGCACTAATTGCTCCACACAAATTCGTTCTTTTTTCCTATACATAGCACAATACAGGAAAGAATTCTTGATGTTTGAATTGGACAAAGCATCATAACTCCATCTAATTAATCGTTGATAGACTGATTCTGGATCATTATTTGAAGAAGATGGATCTGCATTTTTAATCGAAGATAAATAAGTCTTCCATTCATCTACTGCGGTTTTTCCCATCATTGTTGCCGCTACTAAGGTTATGGGCAACCGCAAACCTTTGCACTCGTCCGCAATATTCCTGGCATACTCCTTTATATCTAGAGAAACAAAGTTGTCTTTGAAAGATATTCTGCTGAACAACATCCACGCTTCATCTTTAGAGAGCGGTTGCCCTGACTCTTCTGAATCATCTGCTTCTAGACTCTTCTACGCTCATTAATTGGAATGGATCTTTTTGGAAAATCTGAGTAGGAGCACTTACAAATATTGAAAAGTCTCTTTGAAGGCCTTGAAAGAGGTAATTAAAATGTACCTTCCATCCTTCGACTTGTTTGGACAGTGTCCCTGGGTTGCCAATGACACAATTGAGACACCGTTGTCATCGTGGTGGATCGTAGCTGTTATAACCTAGGTCAGCATCCCCTGCTTCTCCTCTTGTTTGACCCTGCCTTCGTCATTTTTCCTTTTTTGGTTGGTTCAGTCTTTTTCCCATTACTAAGTATCTTGGTCCTTATTCGTTTTTGAGTCGTTGCGCATGTCTGTCTCTATTTCTCGAAGGATAAATATATGCTAGATTGGGTTTGAATTAATTGTAATCATATTTTCCCATTGATGAAGCACACCACAGGTCCAAAGTCTGTTTGCATACGTAGGAAACAAGCGTGGATAAAAGAAGCCACTCAGAATGGTCATATTTGGGCCAGGGTTGCCGAAATAAACAGGGGAAAGTTTCAACGATGGAGATCTATCAAGCGAATCATATCAACGACCGTCGTCCACTCGGGGATGCAGAATTGTGCGGAGTTTAACACCCAGAGTCATCAAAAGACCCAAAGCCTGAACTACCAAAGTCCCAGAGTAAATCAAGACCATACATCGATGAGACACGTGGTGATAAATCATTTACTTCAGCGATTCTCCTCCGGGAGGTTCGAAGCACTAACAGTTGAAACTCTCGAAGCCCGAAGTGTAGAAACACGTGGCAACCAGCAGTGGATACATGTGCCACACTCATGAGGTAGGACACGTGGAACTCATTCTTGGTCGTTTGGTTGTGACATGCACCTGTTTCCATGCAACACGTGTCACCTTTCTTTCTGTGACACATCAGCATCAGTGACATCACATAACATCAGGTCGCCACATCACTTTGGCATTTTTCTGCTGGGAGGTTTCCAAGCCTAACATCTGAAACTCCCGAAGCCCGGATTTCCGAAGAAAATCTGGACCGCTCATAGGTCATGACACACGGCAATAGATCCTTCATTGCACAACATTGCCACTCCGAGAGTTTCCCAAGCATGGCACTCGTAAACTCTCGAAGCCCAAAGTGTCGAAGCACGTGGCAACCAACAGTGGATACACGTGCCACACTCATGAGGTAGGACACATGGCACTCATTCTCAATCGTTTTGGTTGTGACATGCACCCGTTTCCACATGACAAGTGTCACCTTTCTTTCTGTGACACATCAACATCATGTGACATCAGGTCGCCATGTCACTTCGGCGTTTTTCCGCTGGGAGGTTTCCAAGCCTAACATCTAAAACTCCCAAAGCCCAAATTTTCGAAGAGAATCTAGACTGCTCATAGGTCACGACACGTGACAACACATCCTTCATTGTGCAACATTTCCACTCCGGGAGTTTCCTAAGCATGACACTCGTAAAATCCCGAAGTCCCGTAGCCCAGAGAGTCGAATGCCTGAAGCGCTGAAGCACATGGCAACCATCATTCATGACATGTGGCGCTCTCATCAGTTAGGACACGTGGCATTCATTCTCAGTCATTTGGTTTTGACATTCGCCCAGTTCCACATGACACGTGTCACCCTTCTTTCCACGATAGCTCAACATCCGTGACATCATACGACATCAGGTAGCGACGTCACTTCGACGATTTTCCTCCGGGAGAGGTTCTGTGCTTCACATTTGAAACTCTTAAAACCCAGACTTCCGAAGTGAATCTGGTTCATTCATCCATCATGACACGTGGCGACAGATCATTCACTTTAGAGATTTTCCTCCGAGAGATGTTTCATGGTTCACTTTCAAAACTCCCAAAGCCCGAAAGTCTGAAGTAAATCTGGACCATTGATCCCAGATCAACGAGAACCATTGATTCTTGCGGCAGGTAAATATCACCCAGATCTCAGATCGTAATCAGATCGATGACTATGTTTCATTGCGGGATGCAAACTGCCCGAACATTAATTTTCCAGAGCAGTCTCGCAATTTAAACCATGGTTTTTTGGGAAGGGTACGTGGCAGCTTCTGGTGAATTACGGGCCCAAAGGCGGTCTGAGTCCAAACCGCCCTCAACGACTTCCACAATCACGTGCTTGTATGACACCGCGTCACATCCACGTCACCTCCATTCATCCCATTCATTACTCTCGCTCCTCTTGCCACCCGACACTTGTCCTCCACTCACACCACCTATATCCTTCATTCTGCATCGCCAGCTCCACGCTCCAGATACCTCCATCGTATTCACGCCTCCTCTCATCTTGTGACATATGTCCCCATGTGTCATATACCCCCACATCCGCTCATCCCGTCTTCCCATTGGACGCCCGCCTCCACAATTTCCTGTTCACGACCAGTCGTCACAGTGAAAGTGAGGGAAGGAGTCGAGTACAATCAACTTAGAATGTGCTTAGCTTGTAAAATCTCAAACACATACAGAGAGTCAGTCTCCATCATAGATCACAGGCGATTATCTCCAGTAGCCTCCAACAGCTCACAGACATGCCATTGCTTGACAACAGAGCTCTTCTCTGTCACTCTGAGGCCCATTTTCGGCCATTCAGTTCCTTCAGCATGTATCAGTTCAGTCTCAGAGACAGTGGTAGTTGTTTTTTGATTAAGTCCAACATTTTCCTAGATTAGATGCAAGAGTGGTCTTCTGTGTGAGATAAGAAACACTCTTGTTGATTAATTTCATCATCTTAGTGCAGTTAATAATTTGATTTACAGACAGTTAGCTTAATTTAGGTCTCAATCCCCTAAGGACGAGGACGAGGACGAGGACCCCTGCAACTTTTCTTTAAATAGTTAGTTTTTGGATATTGTAAACGAGGGATTTTTTTAGGAAAGAATAGCAATACAACAGTTTGGTTGGACTCGTTTTATGCATGGATTAAAGCTTTCTACCTGGTGAACATATTCTTAATGACGGTGATTCGTTCAAATTATTATGTGTTTTTATTCTTATCTTGAATACAGTTTTTTATTTGTGCAACGTGCTTTCATTTCCTTTCAGCTATTGTGTGACTTAGTCTTACTGATATGCAACCTGGCAAACAACTAATGCCTTAGTGAAAATTCGTCTTTGCAACCTGTGGGAGTTACTATATTTTGATACATGTTTGATGTCTTGAAATATTATTTTGAGTATTGAACTTCTTACAGCAGATTATTCATTAATTGAGTAGTTTGTTGTTTCTCTCTGTTTTCTATTATTTCACTGGTATGTCTTTAGTTTGCCATCAGTCAAGGAGGGCCCTCATCCATATCATTCTTCCAACCCAACCTTGCCTTTGTCTTGATAGATAACCCTCTGACCAAAGTTAAAGAAACAATTATTCTAAACCGATAGGTGGCCTAGCTTTTCCCTTTTAGCAGTCAAGTGAAGACCTTAGGAACAATATCTTCTAGCGTCGTTGTCAGGGAACGAAGTAACGAAATATCTTTCCCTAGGAGAACAACAATGATCAGATCTGATATTTGATGGTGAACAAAGAACAGACACATTCAGACTTCATATCATTCACCTGGTGACTCCATGGTTAAAGAATCCAGTGGCGACTCCATGGTTTTAAGACGTCATAGTTTCAGATGGAAGCCATCTTGGATCAGAGGTTTTCTCCTTTAAATTTCTTATTTTAAAGCGAGATGGATGGATTCTTATTTTCCCAGAATCCCAAAGGTTGAAAGCTTTACCATGATCATCATTTGCAACTGTAAGTACCAGATGCCTACCAACTTTTTGTCGCGTTTTCTATATCATATTTTGATTATTCTAAACAGTGACCTGAACATAGTCATGATTCTTAGTCCAATGTTTTGTTGGTTTCATTGGAAGTGGAATTACACATGATTGTGTTGGTTTTCAGCTGAATAGACTAGGTAGTAGGAGAATAAGCTCGTAGTTCGAGCATTTAATTTTTAGTTCGTAGATTGTTTTTTAGTATGTTGGTTTTCAATAGATTGTTTGAATAAGAGACTCCATAGCCCAACAAGGCACTAGGGTGTAGTTTCAGTTTTTATTTCAATAAAATGACAGACATGCAGAGCTGACAGACATAAACGAGAGTAAGTGATGAAAGGTAAGAGAAGTTATCTAATCTCAAGGAATTGATCTACAATTCTTAGCACCTCATAGGGACGAGCTATCCCCAGTTGGAGCCAATGTTATAACCTAGGTTTGCATCCCCTGTTTCTACTCTTTTTTGACCCTGCCTTCGTCATTTTTCCTTTTTTGGTTGGTTCAGTCTTTTTCCCATTACTGGGTATCTTGTTCCTTATTCATTCTTGAGTCATTGCGCATGTTTGTCTTTGTTTATTGAAGGATAAATATATGTTGGATTGGGTTTGAATTAATTGTCATCATATTTTCCCATTGATTAAGCTCACCACAAGTCCACCAAGTCTTTTTTCATACGCGAGAAACGACCATGGATAAACACAACAACTCAGAACGGTCATATTTGGGCCAGGGTTGCCAAAATAAACAGGGGAAAGTTTCAACGGTGGAGATCTATCAAGCGAATCATATCAACGGTTGTCGTCCACTTGGGGATGCAGAATTGGCCAGAGTTTAACACCCAGAGTCATCAAAAGACCCAAAGCCCGAACTGCCAAAGTCCTGGAGTAAATCAAGACGATACATCAACGGGACACGTGGTGATAGATCAGTTACTTCGACGATTCTCCTCCGGGAGGTTCGAAGCACTAATAAGTTAAACTCCTGAAGCCCGAAGTGTCGAAGCACGTGGCAGCCAGTAGTGGATACACGTGCCACACTCATGAGGTAGGACATGTGGCACTCATTCTCAGTCGTTTGTTTGTGACATGCACCCGTTTCCACGTGACATGTTTCACCTTTCTTTCTGTGACACATTAGCATCCGTGACATCATATGACATCAGGTCACCACGTCACTTCAACGTTTTTCCGCTGGGAGGTTTCCAAGCCTAACATTTGAAACTCCCGAAGCTCGGATTTCTGAAGAGAATCTGGACCGCTCATAGGTCACGACACGCGGTAGTAGATCCTTTGTTGCACAACATTGCCACTCCGGGAGTTTCTCAAGAGTGACACTCGTAAACTCTCGAATCCTGAAGTGCCGAAGCACGTGGAAACCAACAGTGGATACACGTGCCACACTCATGAGGTAGGACACGTGGCACTCATTCTCGGTTGTTTTGGTTGTGACATGCACCCGTTTCCATGTGACACGTGTCACCTTTCTTTCTGTGACACATCAGCATCTGTGAATTCATATGACATCAGGCTGCCACATCACTTCGACGTTTTTTCGCTGGGAGGTTTCCAAGCCTAACATATGAAACTCCCAAAGCCCGGATTTCTGAAGAGAATCTGGACCGCTCATAGGTCACGATATGCGACAGAAGATCCTTCATTGCACAACATTGCCACTCCAGGAGTTTCCCAAGAATGACAATTGTAAACTCCCGAAGTCCAGAATCCCGGAGAGCTGAATGCTCGAAGTGTCAAAGCGCGTGGCAGCCATCAGTCATGACACATGGCGCTCTCATCAGTCAGGATACATGGCACTCATTCTCGATCATTTGGTTGTGAAATTCGCCTAGTTCCA
>JASDQU010102306.1:233436-247421 GCA_032191745.1 Picea mariana | reverse complement strand
ACCAATTGAGCCTATTGTTGAGAAGGGAAGGGCTGAGACAAGACGGAAGGTGTTGGAGGTTTTAGGGTCCCTTGAAGGAACTTTGTGACCTCGGCACGTCTTGGACAGACCTTCGTGTAGTGATCATCACCACAGATAAGGAAAGGATAGTGAGGTTTGTGTTTCTCCTTATCATCAGCAGGTTGTGACTTGGTCTTGCCGGATTGTGGGTTTTTATTTTTATCCTCCTTATTCCTACCCTTCCCTTTTTTAGATTTATTTTTACCGGTAGGAGTCGATTGAACAGCGTTCACTTTTGAATTTTTACCGGTGGGAGGGGTGGGTGTCGGAGCAGTTTGAACATTAGAAGCATGGGAATTGGGATTGGTGTGAGAGGCCTGCGTAGATTAAGGTTGAGCATGGAAAGTACCTATCACACCATCAACATCATGAGAAGTTGTTGGGGTTGTTGAGGTGTTCATGGTAGAAGGACGAGGTGCATCAGGGAGTACATTGTAAAGAGTGCCCGTTTATGAATAAACGAGATCGAGGTACTGGGCACGACTGATTGCATGTTATTCTGTGACAACTCCACCCATGGAAATGTCTTTAGATATTTCATTCACGAAGGATTTCATGAACCATTCTGCCAATAACTAATCAGGAATATCGATTTTAATTAAACGTCGTCTTCATCTCCACTCATGAATGTGTTCAGAGATATGAGTGGCTTTATTTTTCTTGAAAGAATTCAAAATCTTGGTTCTCATTTCATAACGGATTGGCAACTGGTAGTGAGTGAGGAAATCCATATATAGGGTATTAAAGTCGGCGAAGAAGCCTCGTGGTAATTCTATACACCACTTTGAGGTTGAACCCGTGAGAGTTCGTTGAAAAAGACATAACCGAATGCAGTCATCCATCAAAGAGTTGGATGAACACCAAAGGTGGAAATTCATTACATGATTGTTCAGATCATCTTCCAATTTACCATCCAACTTAGGAACGTCTTATGGTAATTTGGTCGGTATGACAGGCCAATGAGGAGAGTGATGGATAGGGTCATTCAAAATTCTAGACAAATCGGGAAGATCCAAAGTGGCTAAGAAGGGTAACTATTTATTCACATGAGGGTATTGGTGACTTTGGGGAGAAAGCCTCATCGGTATACCAGTAGGACCATAAGCAGTTTTCATATGATGCGAAGATCCTGGAAGATTCGGTCGGTGATGGGGAGGCATGTAGCCCATGGGGTTGGATTGATTAGGGATGATCCCTTGGAAAGGGGTACTGGACTGAATGTTCGAGCCCCAAGTTGGATTCAAAGAACCTGGATATGGTTGACCGTGGTTAGGGGGTACCGAAACACTAGCTTGAGAAGGTTTCCCCCTAGAGGGTTGTGGGTTTCCTTGAAGGTTCCAAAGGTGAGCTAACAAGTTTGACGTGTTCGGTCCAGATTGTGAATTTTAAATTCCAACCTGAGAATGTCCTCCATATGGAGGAGGTGCCCCAATTTGAGTGTGACCCCCAGATTGAGGTTTCCCCCCAGCATAAGATTTCCCTCCAGCAGGAATCTGGTAACCGGAAGTGAGTAGATGATGAGTGCTTCCAATTGGATTGGATCCACTAGGGTCATATCCGCCATGAAGAGGTGGATAAGACCCTCCAGAGAGGACCTGGGAAGGTGTGGGAACATAACTAGCAGAGGTATTATGCCCAAGTGGTACTCCGGATGGAATTTGGGTATGTATGGAAACAAAAGGGTTCAAAGCCTGATACCCAAGGGGGAGGGAAGGGGTAGGTCTAGAGGAACGTGGTGTACCAATGGGAGCATGGTTAACCACTGTATTCCCGGTGGGAATAGTTGTAGCACGAGGGAGAATCGTAGAGTGGGTCATTTGAAAAGGGACGGTTGAACTAGGACTAACTGACTGTGCATCTAAACTAGCAAAGAGATAGGCATTTGTACTAGCAAAATGACCTAGGGATACTGTGAGGACGGTAGACGTCTCGGGTAGCTCAGGGATGGTGGGCATATCTTCTCCTGCCCCTGAGCCATAAAGGTCTCGCACTGTACGATGCGGGCTTATGACTATGTCAATAGTCCAGAAAGGATCGTCGGCTCCAAAAGGTCCTGTTAGAATTCCAAAAGAAACAACAACAAGTTCCCTGGCAGAATTCATCCAGAGAAAATGTCTTTCATATCCAGGAGGGATGCGGAAAGCTTCCATAGAATCAGAAATAATTCGGAAACTTTCCAAAGAGGCTGAACCTTCCTCTTGTATTACGTTGGTATCTTGGACTTCACTCTATTGATGAGATCCCTCCGATGTGTGAGGGGGTATAGGGGTAGAATCTTCCATGTTTTCCGGTGGAAGTCCCTGTACCCTACGTGAACGACGGGGAGGGTCTATGTTGGCGGAACCAAAAATTCGGCGGAAAAAATCTATGGCCAACTACGAAAACAAACAGCACTCGCTAATAAAATCTAGAGTTCAAACCAGACAAACAAACCTTCTCATTTCGAAGTCACTAGTTGGTGATGAAATCCAACGTCGCGAGACCGATATAAGAAGGGGTTGGGCTAGGGTGGAAAAGTTATGTTGATGACCTGCTTAACGGACTTACACCCTGGTGCAAGATCCCACACATAATCGTGGGTATACCCTCCAAGGAGCTCGAGTGATTCTAGCCAACGTCGATTCCAGGTACCATGAAGACTTGCCCCTCCACAGTCACCTTGTGTAAGATCCTAAGAAGATAGGCTACTAAAGTTACCACAAACAACAGTGATACCTGGGGAAACAGTCGACAGTCCAATCCACATGCAAGGTCAGGGTATCAAGCCCGAAATAAACTTGAGAGGATTCCACTCATGATTGTGGGTATACCTTCAAGCGACCCCTATAATACGTGCAATCTCTACACTGAGACCAACAAAGCAGGGTGAGTAACTCTGCCAATATCAATGTGACCTTAGGTTTGACCCTTGTGTGAGAAGGGCTTCCCAGGACAAAATGTTGTGAATGGATTTGAACACTCCCTATCACAAGATACTATTGTTTGTTTTTTGCTTTGGAGAGTGTGTCTCACTGTCTATTCCAAAGCTCTAGCCTAGCTAATGTTGGTGTAAAAGAGCCCTAGAAAATAAAATTTACTACTTGAGTTTTAAATTTTGCAATGTTTTTAAGAGGTTGTTGTTACTCAAGAGGTAGACGGGAATGAAACCAATGTTGTGTAAGAATTCAACCCAATCACGTGCAAATAGAAATGAATGATGCAAACTTTTGTTCGATGAATTCTATGTTGAAATTACTAAGGCAACTGAGAGGGCGGTGAATCAATTGTTACTGTGCTTAAACAATTTGAAGTCTATTGAACCATTTTTAATCTTTCTCCAAGTGACCAACAATATTATAAAACATATGGACAACATAAATAATGAGAATCAGTCACACATAATATATATATAGAGACAAATTTTCACGAGGAAACCCATAAAGGGAGAAAACCTCTTCTTCTTCGAAATGATAGGCAGTCTTTTAAGTTCTGTACATCATCTATGTTTGAGCACCAACTCAAAGTGAGGCTACTACCTCTGTTTCACAAGCTCCAACTTGTTGAGAGAACCAACTCTCTAGTTTCTCTAGCACCCACTAGAAGGAAGCACCAACTCCCTGAGTGTTCCAGCAACAACTGGATGGAAGCACTTACTTCCACTTATACCAGCACCAACTTGCATACAGAAAACTCTGTGTTTTCCCAAGCACCACCCTGCCACCTAGTTTTCTAGCCACAACTAGATGGAAGATACAACTCCCAATATTCAAGCATCAACTTGAATATCAGAGGACCATAGTCCTCCCTAGCACCACCCTACCTCCTTGTTTTCTAAGTAAAATGATTGACTGACCAACAACGCAGGTGTTTCAATTCTTGCCACTTCTCTTATGTTCTGCAATTCTTCTATGCTTCTATCTGTTCTACAATTCTTCTCTACTTCAAGTTGTTCTGCAATTCTACTCTTGCTTCTGTCTATTCATCATCTGTTACTCATCTCTAAGTTTTATCTCACACTGCGCATATTGTCGGTCTCACACTATGCATACTGTAATTTTCCCTTTCTTACAATTCAACTCATTTTCATTCAAAACAACCAACCATACACAGTCACTGCGTCTTTCTTTTATGCACTTCCCACAACTTCAGTTACACCTCGAATTCATAGGACAACAATGCTTCAGCCACTGAATCACCAACCGTCCAAGAACCATGATTCGGTTTTGCTAACTGAATCGTAACTGAATAGTTAATCGTAAAGATCAACAGTAGCCCTTTGATCAAATTTCCATGTAACAAGCATCGTTGGATTAAATCTGCAAGGTCTTGCGTTTATCCCATATGCCCACTGGCTGTGACCATGGGCCTAATCAAAATGCGTTTCGCATTTCGGCAATCCTATGTCGAAGGGTCTCGAATCTCCAAGTTGCAATCCCCAAAATGGAGCTTAGCTCCGCTAGCTCCTCCCTCTCACATGACCATCGGTGATGACCACAGCCTACACCAAAAGTCATTTCGCATTTCGTGAACTTATGAACTTCATCGAGCCTGATCAACGGTCGAGATCTCCAATGATCCGATGGTCCAGATCTCATCGCGATATCACGTTTCGGGATTCCTGTGATGAAGGGTCTCAACACTCCAAGTTGTGATCCCCGAAATGGAGCTTAGCAATTAGATCCTTCCCTTAAGCCTTCGATGATGTGACCTTTTCTATGACCACGGGCCATACCTTATCACGATTTCGCATATCGCGAGTTGCAAGGTTAGAGAATTTCCTTCCTTTGACGTTCCAGTTAGCGAAATGTTAATCCCTTGCCACATGACCCTCTTGGATCAATGGTCAAGATCTTATCGTGATTTCGCAACTTCACAGGCCTTCGTAATGCCTAATCAACAGTCCATGATCTCCCTTTGACCAACGACTCAGATTAAGTTGCGGTTTCGCATTTCGTGATTTCATAGGATAGAGCACCTCCTTTCTTTGACTTTCCAGTCAGTGAAATGCCAATCGCTCGCCATGTGTCCTCTGCATCCAACGTTCCACAACATACTTCGATCCAAAGGTCCAGATCAATTCTCGAGATTTCTCATATCTCAAGTTCCCAAGCCATGTTCCGTTGACTCCAATGTGTAGGTCAGCGAAATTCTAGTCGCTTGCCAGGTGTCCTTCTTGAAGATGGACAGTCCTCCTACTTTCGGGATTTTGTAGGCTCGCTTCATATTTCACGTAAAGATCATGCTCCTTCTTATGGATCCAATGACGATCGGTCTTTGGGCTCAGATCTAACGCCTGAGATCTATTCTTTTCTACTGTGTGCTCTTCCTATCTGAATTCATATCTGACAGTCATCGGGAATTCTGAATGGGATCCAATGATCATTGTTGCTCTTCACTATGGATCTTTCCATTTCCATGCCATTATCATTGCGCTATTGATCGTGCTGATCTTTGCCTTCAATGACAAACACGCATACTCTGCCTCTGTCTGAAAACATGCCAACAATCTATCTACAGTAGGGGGAAAGTATTTTTCTGGAACAATGTGAACTACAACATACAATTCCTTTTCTTTGAATGTAATACCAAACAATCATCAACAATGTAATTTCACTATTTGTTTTTTTTCAATTTTTTGAATGCTAATATTTTTTGTATAAATGATTACCTAAAAGACTGAAAGACTTTAATTTTTTCCTTTCAAAAAATCAAAACAGGGATGGAACTAATAAAGGATAAGAAATCAATGAAAATAAAACATTCAACAAGCACCCAAATCGATCTTTCAATGGAGATAAAAACAAAAAATGACAAGAAAATGTTTCTTCAAATGTGAATAAAAAATGGTCTTTTGATCATTAAGCAATCCAGAATGTGTAACCAACCTAAAAATTCAAATCCAATCGAAGATTTTTAATCGAACAAGCACTCAGACACAAATCCAGAGATTATACCCTTGTCGATAAAAATCAAAAAACAAAAATTGGAAAAAGATCAAAAGAGAGGTGTTCGATCTCTGACACCAATCAAGAGAAAGCTTAAACAATCAAAAAAATTCAAGAACTGGCATTAAAAATCCTTTCCCAGTTGACTAAAGCAAAATTGGGCATCAATAGAGGCCAAAACCCAATCCAAAAAATTTCTCAGACATCGTCGCAAGCTGGCAGTATAACACAACGTGGAAATGAAGAGTTTATGCAGGCTAGAAACAGACAAGGTGCGGAAATCCCACACTAAAATAAACCACCAGGGTGCGGAAATCAAAGGTTTCTGCAGGTTATCTATAAAGTGCAGTGCGGAAGTGTTTGAAAAAATAAGAAATTTTGAAAAAAGGGCAAAGCATCTAAGTGGAATTCCAAACCCAGAGAGTCTGAATGGATCTCCCACAGACTCAGAGACTGATTTCAAGTAAGAATAATAGGTCAAAAGCAAATGGCCAACAAAAAACCAAAATCAAGTTATTCTTCCCCAGTGGAGTCGCCAATTTTGTTATTGGGTAAATCAGTAGATGCAGACATGAACTAATCCCCCTAGATCCACCTAACTCTAGAACAAATCGAGACAGAACAAGACGCTTTCCCTAAGTTGTGATCATTGAGTTTACTACCAAAGGAGGAAGAGATAACATACCTTATGAATCGCTTCCTTATATCTTTGTTGTCTCTGCTTCACTCCAGTGCTCTTGTAGAATCAAATCTGTGATAACACAAACCAACCAACGTGAAAGCAGCAATAGTAGAATTCAATGACAACCTAAACATGTGATCAAGGAATCATGTAATAAAATACTAATCATTTTATGGGAAAGAGACGTGCCATCGTATTATATTAATGAAAAGAACAAGATACAACCGAATTTCCTTGATGTCGCAAGTTCCCTTTTAGTGGTCCTTCGTTCCAACACACACATACACTTGCTCTGAAATCTACATGAAGATAATCCACAAAAGCTTAATATACAAATTGAGGCCTCAAGCATCACTAGGAACAGGGTTCTTCACACAGTCTTCAACCTATTCTTTCATCAATTCTCTGTTTAATCTTGCTTAACCTTTTCCATGAGAATCCCATGATTATATAGGAGAAGGTGAAGTGGCTAAATGGATGAGGATGATCCCACAAAATCAGAGAAACCAATAGGATCGCAACCATACGGACACCACCCCACATTCTAGAAGATTCCCCTTCTAGAAACTTCATGAAACCTCTTTCCTCTTTTAGCTTTGGAACGCCACCTCACCCTGCCTATATAGCAACCTGCGGAAATCTCACGGGCCAGCTATAGATCAGCCTATGGAAATCATAGATTTCTGCACTGTGTAATATGTGTAGCCTGCAGACCCTTTCTAAAAAGAAGTCTTGTAGAGGAGGAAATAAGTTGTTTTTCTTAGGCAAAAAGTCATGTTGGGGGCCTGAACACATGTTTGTGAAATCATCATCAGGGTGACCAAAATAATGTGTAACAATAGATAGTCTCCAAGAAAAGAAAAATCACTTGGACTCAAGGTCATTACTTGATTTTCTAATTGTTGTGCTCGAATAATATTGAGTTTACCAAACACAGATTCAATCTTGTCCCAAGCTTCTTCGGGGTCATCAATTTCTTGGAGGTGGTATCTTAAATCAGCAAACATGGACATTTCGATTATTCCACGTGTTTCATCACTCCTATTATCCATTTAGCTTTCTTATCATCATCAGTGGGTTCTTTTTCCTTTCCCAAGGTAATCTGGTACAAGCCTTTACTTCTTAATAAATCTTCCATATGAGATTTTCATTGGAAGTAGTTGTTGCTGGTAAGCAAGACATTACTTGTAGAATCCATATTAAATATGCAGATAATGTGGATTTAAAAACTGAAACTGATGATCTGGATGGAAATATCTCGAAACATTATGTGGTTTTAAAAAAAACGGCACTAAAAACTGACTTCCAATGTGAGAGTTATGCCCTTTTAAAAAAAAGGCATAAACGATAACCAACTGACCACGTGATAGCGTAAGTTGCTTTATGAAGTGACCCACTTTTATAAAGAGAAGTGGGGATCACTTTTACAATAAAGTTACTTTATAACAGGAAAGATTCATGCAAAATAAATAACTCTAAAATAAAATATTAAAGCTACTTATAGTGATTCACTTTTATACTTGAAGTAAAATACACTTTACAATTTTAGTATGAACTTTTTCAAAAAAGTAACAAAAGAGAGACTTGAACTCAAGACCTCTTACTTAATAAGGCAAGTTTTAACCAAATGGTCTAGAAAAACATATTTTAATATTCAGAAGGAGGATTTTTGTTGTTTTTTTTGTTGTTGTTGTTGAAGACGGCCTTGGAGAGCGTGCTAAAAAAAAACTCTTTTCACACAAGAAAAAAAATTTGCTTCTCTATGACAACAAGGGTTGGATCTCGGTTAGCTTACCCGGAAGATGCACCTTTTCCTATATGTTTCTGATTTGTCAAGATGGCACAGGGCACGGGGCAAAGAGCATACGCATATCTAAAAGAGTAGCAACCCAGAAATAAAAAAAATACAAACCGAAATAAAACCAATAAAAAACTTTGCAGAAATTCAAAAAATGCGTATTTAGGCTTTATACCTCTGGATCTGATTGTAATGGTCATATATTGGGAAAACGGAAACCTTTTCGAGTGAAACGAAAAGTGTTCTTGAATGAAACGAGTGCTCCGGACGCAATAGAAAAGTCCTCTCAACCCAAAAATGTACGAAAATGACAGAAAATGGAGATGAAGAAACTTGGCTTCACGATCTTGATCTACAACAGGTTCGATTCTTCAAACAGGCTCTGATACCATGTTCGACAACACAGATATTCCAACAAAGGATGAACACCTTCAATAACCACTCATATAACCAGATCAAAGATCAACACACCTATGTTTTCACATGGTAAAACCTTTACGGGGAAACATCCACGGCCCCAGCCAACGCAGCCACTTGGAGTAGTTTATTAATGCAAAAAAAAAAATTACAAAGAGATTTTACAGGAGAGTTTCTCACAATCGATCATTGGAAAATGACCCTCCATGCTTTTTAAATAGAGATCATGGAACAATCGAGTGTTAAGCCATGGATCAATGGTCGTTAAGATCGAGGAGAGTATGAATCGTCGGATCACTCTATGTCGGGAACATATCGTGACCGTCGGATTTCCTAACTACAAATGCATACTAATGCATATTAAAGAAACACACTAGAAAACACACCTTTACCTAACGACACAATAGACCAAGTAGATCTTAACTAACTCCTAAGTGTCTAAATATCCTAACATTATTTAATATGTGATATTTACAAGATATTTTACTATTATGGTGTAACCTTATGATGGGATTTTTTTTGACATTAATACTCTCCTTGAAAAACAACATTGTATTTTATTTAGTTCTATTTTCAATTTATCACAACCCTTTCCTCCTTCGAAGCTCTTCAAACTATTGTAAATTTGTAAATTGTCAACCATTTGGATATGAGTCCATTTTGTGTTGATATTTGGAAGTTATAGATTTTGTTGGGTTCTATTTTCAATTTATTACAACCCTTTCCTCCTTCAAAGATCTTCAAACTCTTTTGAAGTTATAGAATTTGATAAAAAAACACATGAAGGGATAGTAAAGTGTCACCCTACAATCAAAAAACAAATTTCTAACAATGTCTACAATGTTAAAACATAGCAATATCATTACACCTTCTTTTAGTGAGATATTGTTATGTATTTAAGAATGTTGGTAATGAATAGTTTTACAAACCAAAAAGTTTTGTGCAATGTATTTGGAAAGTTTTTTTTAAATTAAATAGCATAAAAAGTGTATATATGAAAAATAGAAACTAAGGGGAAATCGAATGAGATTGGAGACCCTTCATGGGCATATTTACTTTGTATTTGGAAATTTTCTTGTAAATTAAATTAACTAACATAGAAAGTGTATATATGAAAAATAGATGCATTAAAAACTAATGGGATATTGAATGAGAGAGGAGGCCCTTCATGGTCATATTTACTTTGTATCTACTATATGGACAATTAGTATTGATGTAATAGAATTTATCTCACCTACTATCCATGTATCTATGTGCATTATGTAGTATTAATGCATGTTCGTCTTAGGTTGTTAACGTTTTCCTCTTGTTTACTACTTATGTATCCTATTACATATTTATATTTTATTTTTTCTTAGACATGATATCAAAGCCATGTATTTCAATCTTGGGAAACCTAAGAGTTTTTATTTTAGAAGAGCTAATGATAACTCTAATATTTTTCCCCTTTTGTAGAAGGCGTGAGGAAAATGAAAATGACAAGAGAAAAAGAGAAAACATTTTTGTTTCTAGTGTGTGTGTGTCCAAATGAACAACATGGAATTGGAGTTGTTATCAACTTCAGAGATAGTTTAGCCCAAATTTACAAGTGTTTAGAGGACTTCTGGAGGAGTTGGGACATTAAGTTTTGGGGACTTGGGGAAGAAATATTATCATATTTTAAGGGGAGTTTATAAGTATGTGGTATGGTGATTATAAAGATATCACTGTAAAGTGTGGAGATTGTCTTGTTGAATATTGCAAGTGGGCATAATTTGCAAGGGAAGTTGGGACATTTTTTTGTACTAGGGAACACTCAAAAATTATGTTGTGCATTTTTATTTTTATTTTAATTAATTTCATCCTTTCACTACATATGATCAATGTACAATAAATTTTCTACAAAAAAACCAAGTTGCATTAAGAAATTTCCATGAGCATAGAGTCCAAAATTGTCAAGCAACCTAGAGAGCTAATAATATAGATGAAAAAATATCATAAAGGGTAAAACTAAAATCTTAAATAGCATGAGCAACAAGTGCCATAAATAAAAATAAAGGTTAATTGGGTTGCAATGTTGCAATAGGGATCATGTATGTGTCTGAGGGAGGGTCCTCCTTGTCCTTCTAAGGAAACCCCGTCATTCAACAACCAACTATGGATCAATGATGATGGTCCCCCACCCATTGTTTCCTTGGTTAACCTATAGAGGTTTTTTAAAGCCTCAAAAATAGAAAGAAGCAAGGTCTAGAACTTGTCATTTGAAGGCTAGCTATGGTGCCTCTCTCAGTGCTCCCAAACAGTGTTGTCAACATGGTGTCTTGGGAAACTAGTAGATTTGTAGGATTGGGGAAATGAATATAGGGAATTACTAGGGGTCTCCCTTCTGATTGTGCAAGGAGTGCCTCCCCAATTTCAAAACATTGGCACATGTGCATTATTTCCATATCAACTTTCTTAAACAAATTGAACATATTAGTGTCACGACTTCATTTCTAAATAGAAATTATAGTCAAATTAGTTTCCAATATACTCTAAACTCAATGACCTAAGGAATTTTGTCACTAAGAAAGGAATCCTTCCAAGAAATAGGGAAAGGGAGCCACTAACTTCAAATACTATACACCAAACCGCAAACTGACTAAGCAAAATCATGGAACCAAAAATTATGTTTAAATAGTTTATTCCTTCCATGGATTGAGCATTAGGGTTGAGACCCTCCTAGACATTGGAATCTATGGCCCAAGTCCATTCCTCCCAAGGTTAAAAACCATGCAAAGGTAGGATAAAAGGATTAATATTTGTCTCTAAGTTGAAATAGCCAAGTCTTCTAAGTGTATTTGAACCTCCAAATATTTTTTATTGTGACATAAAAAAATGGGTTTTGGACAAGCAATCCATACCCATTAGCAAGGTTGTGGAATTTAAAATATTTAGAGTTGTTCCAATAACAATATCTCAACCAAGTTTCATGTGCATGAAGCCCAATGTTTATGAGGAGGTTACTAGGAAAAGGGTCATGACTCTCTCTAGGATCAAGTGTTTATGAGGAGCTTACTAGGACAAGGGTATTGACTCTCTCTACGGTCAACATATCATAGATGTTGATCTTTAACTCCTCTTTTCATATCTATGCATGCCTTCCAATCCCTAGGCTATGGGTTGGATCATCAATCTTCTAAATGCCTTACCTATATAGGTTCTTGGTAGAAAACCATGTCGTTTCAGCAAGAATCTTACCATTATAGCACACACTAGAAAATATGCTCATTTAAATCCTCATTATATGGTCTCCCATGACGCCCATTGAGTGCACATGCTCTTTGGGAAGATTCGGTGATAGAACAAACAAAGAGAAAAAATAAGAAGTGATCGATTGAGCGAACAAATAATTTTGGGTGTGAGTAAGGACACCTTGGTCTCATGATGGTGACATGCGGAACCAAGGGGGAACACACCTTACTTTCCTTAGAATGATTGACAGAGACTTGGGTTTTTTTTGGGCAATGGAGGGGAAACTTGGGAGCATGCTGAAGGAGTGGACTCGTCTACCCTCATCAACATGGGCATACTGGAGAGTTTGGATGACCCCATCGACACATCCATAAGAATTCACAATGATCGACACAAGGAAGAACACAAGGCAAGGGGTGTGCACCATGGGGCACGCCGGTCCAAGAGGCATGATGGTTGATGGGCGTGCAAACTTGGATGGGTGCATTGGGTCCACAGAGGGGGTGCAACGAGTCATTTCATTATGGGTTCGCGAAGGGGCACGACACACCCAAAAGACATGACATTTCACACAAGCAACCATTGGAGTTCCTATAATAGCAAGGGAGCACAACCAAAGTAGGTCATGGAAGATTTGCAAGATATTTGGAGAACAAGTCTAAGGCAATGAACTAATGTAGAGTTTCCAAGATGGAAGACAAGTAGCCAAGAGTGGGATGCTCTGAGAGGTTTTGGGGAAGTTTGGAAACATCGGTTTGTTGTAGGCATGTGTGAGGCAAGACTAAAATCTATGTTATATTTGTGAAAGTATACGGAAACGAAGGGACAACAATTCTATGGCTATGGGAACATCTGAGGTGCATCGCAGGAGGTTGCGGAGATTGTTGCGAAAAAAATTATTGGTGTGATGAATCTGTGTATGAGTGTCTTGGTGAGGTGAGGCAAGTCGTGTGATTGTTGAATTTGTAAATTGAGCTATTATTTCTCATATTGTAACTTTTTCACAATAACAAAGACTCAATCGAGTGTTAGCACGGTTTTTTTTGCTCACACTATTTTTTTGTTTGTCTTTTATTTGTTTCGTATTTTTTCTCTTGTTTTCTCATGTTCTTTTTTAATCATGTTCATAGATGTACGCTTATATATTACTAAGTATTAAACTATTAACAATTGTCTAAGTATACAAGAGTTTCACTAGATTAAGAGTGTGACTCGTCGATAGCCTAGAACAGAGTATGGGTATGCTCTAGGTGAAGAGGCATAGTATGGACAAAGTATTCTTGGTGTGCCAAGCAACCGAGTAAGAACCATACCAGTGTTTCATGCCCTTGGGAGGTGAACGATCGCAAGATATGAATAGTTGTCCTATGGGGTCGTGATAGGTGGTATTAGAGATGATTTGGCTCTTCACCACTACTGCCATCAAACCAATGGTGGGGAGGGTGCACTTGTTGTGAAATATTCTGGATGCATGCTTGGTGAGGTTTCGACATACTAACCCATCATAGAGACAACATGAGCACAATCTTGGTGGGTTGTGATAGGGTCGAGTTGCAGATGAATCCATGACATATGAAAATTCCTAGGCACACCCCTTGAGAAAACCAAGCGTAGAGTTCTAAGGGTGAATAGAGCACTTGAGCAAGGCAGACGAACGTAGGACTTTCACAGAACTTGTTTCAGACTCAATCGTATAAGTAACCATAGAGTTGATTGCAAAATTTTGAAGAAATGTTGAGAAGAACTCTTGGGTGCCTTGGATGAACCCTTTTGCAAGTAAAGTGAAGATACTTGGAGGGCCATCCATGGTTAGGTTTCATGCAAATGGAAGTGACACCGAGAGGGAGCCCAAGATCCGAAAAATGAAGCACTGACTTGTTATCTTGGAAAG
>JASDQU010102306.1:206600-226357 GCA_032191745.1 Picea mariana | reverse complement strand
GAATTGAATGGAAGTTTGGATGAAGTCGGGATGAATGTTGCAACAATGTTATTTATAGGAACCACTAAGCCTTGGTGGAGGAACCAAGTGAAAGACTTAGAAACTGGGAGAATCGTTGAGAAGATAAAAAAAACTAGGTAGAGATGAAGGTATCCTTGAAGGCACAGTTTGGTCCAGGGAACCAAGCATGGATCACAAGAAATCAGTTGTTGGCTCTCAAGTACACTAGTAAGATCCAAGCCTACATCAAGGAATTCACATGGATCATGTTGGATATCAAATACATGTCATAAGAAGACATAATTTTCCACTTCATGAATGATCTGCAATCATGGGCACAGAGTGAGCTGCAATGATAGAATGTGTAGACTCTTGCAATAGAAATCACCACAGTGGACAAGATGTTGGAAGTTTGGGTTGAACGTCCCAAGATAGGTCTTAGGAATAGTGAGGATTCCCAAAGTGAGAAGCGACAGCAAGGGAAGGGGAAGAGGAAGGACAGAGGAAAAACAAAGACATCCAAGGGAAGCGAAGATAATGACAAGCAAATAGATGCACCGAAAGAAAAGAAACTAATTTTGTATTGGATTTGTGCCAAGAAGCATTGTTTGAAGAATTGTCCCTTGAAACCAAAGTTGAATATTTTAGAGAAGGAATACAACCCATATGTTGGAGTCTTGTAGGTATTGAACATTTTCATGGAAGGTGAATCCATGGAGAGCCAAGAGAAAGATGAGATGAAAATTTGTTATGTCTAGGTTGAACTCAATGAGAAGTCAGTGATAGCTACGGTGTATAGTGGGGCAACTCATAATTTCTTGAGGGAAGACATGGTATGAAGGCTTGGGTTGAAAACCGAACCAACGCAGATAGCCGCCAATATATTCAACACAAGTGTAGAGAGGTTTATTGGTGTGGCCAGGGACATCTCATTGAAACTTGGTGACTGGTGAAGAAAGACAATTTTCATCATTATTCCTATAGAAAAATTTGAAGTTATATTGGGACAGGAGTTCATGAGGAAGGAAAAGGAAACACCTATTCCTCACATGAATAGTTTGTCCATTTTCTCAGGACAGACTCCATGTTTGATTCCTACCATAAGGAGGAAAGAATGAGGCATGCAAATGTCTTCCTTGTAGATGGTTGTTGCGTATATCTAGAGAAAGCAACCTTGTGGAGACAACGTTTGATGATATTGGGTGATCGTTGGATAGTCTAATCCAGAGAATGAAAGGAAGCTCATGTCAATGTAACAGAGGCTTGTCTATGTTGAAGAGATAGTTGGAGATCTGGCTAAGACATGGATGTCTTGGATGATTTATGTTTGAAATTTGATGAGTGGCACCAAAGATCGGAGGAAGTCATAGAGGTGGCGATGCCAGAGAAATTCTTTGAACAGGAGAAGAGACCATCCATGAAACAAGAGGATGTGAGGGAGATGTAGAAACCTTTGTGGAAGAGAACCAATGAAGAGGCCAATTCCTCTAGAGAACTTGGACATGGTGAATGTCCATATGACCCTAGATAGAATGCCTCATGGAGCAGTGTGAAGGAAAAATTGGTTCGAGTGTACCATTACTTATGTACATAGCATAGAAGTACGGTGACTCTCCATCGATTGCATTGGGAAAGATTGGATATGAGGGAGATGTCCCAACTAGTCATCCCCCTTCATATTCAAACTAGACTATGGAGCATTGACTCACTGTCTTGGTGGGAGGCAGTGAGGCCAATGGGGTACCTTGAGGAGGTTCCTTGGTGAAAATTTTTGAGAACGCGGTGGGTGACTTGACAGATTAGAGGAAATGAACAGCTGCAGATGTGACGAGATTGTAGATAGAAATGGATGTTTGAATGTGAAGATGTAAGTTATTGAGATAGAGATGTGATGATTAGACTAGCTACCCAATCATATAAAGTCACAAGGGGATCCAATGCACGGAAGCATGGGAAGATGAACCAAATTATGGAAGCAACAGTAAGTCAGAGTGCAATGACACTTCATAGAATCATGCAACTTCCTAAGGGGAGTTTTCCTTGATGACAGTGGTTGAGGAAAAAGTATTCATTGAGTGGTAACTAGATCTGGATATGGGGAAAAGACACCATGGATATCGAAGAATGTTGTTGAGGACATAAACAAATTGGAGTGGGGGAGGATGTAAGGTCTCCCACAACACCCACCAAGTGTGGCACTCCTTGGGAAGATCTGATAATGGAACGGATGAAGAGCGCAAAGAAGAAGAGATTGGTTGGGAGAATGAATATGTTTGGTTGTGAGAAGGCACAACTTAGGCACACAATGGTGACGTGTGGAACCAAGGGAGAAAACACATTACTTGCCTTAGAACGATTGACAAATAGTTTGCTTTTATTTTGTAAACAGAAGGGAAACTTGGGAGCTTTCCAAAGGAGTGGACATGTCTTCCCTTGACAACATGGGCACACCGGAGAATTTGGATGACCCCATTGACACAACCACGAGGAGTCATGATGATCGACACAAGGAAGAGCACAAGGGAATGGGTGTGTACAGGTCCAAGAGACATGCCAGTTGATGGGCATGCAAGATTGGATGGGCACACCAGGCCCACAAAGGAGGCACAATGACTCGTTTGAGTGTGGGTTTGCAAAGGGGCGTGACACACCCAAAAGACATGAATTTTGGCACAAGTGACCTTTGGAGTTCCTATAAGAGAAACGGTGCACAACCAAATGAAGGCATGGAATATTGGAAAGAGATTTGGAGAAAAAGTCTAAGGCAATGAACTGAGGTAGAATTTCCAAGATGGAATATAAGTAGCCAAGAGTGGGATTCTCTAAGAGGTTTTGCGGAAGTATGGAAACACGGGTTTGTTGGAGGCATGTGT
Source organism: Picea mariana (assembly GCA_032191745.1). Taxonomy (NCBI): domain Eukaryota; kingdom Viridiplantae; phylum Streptophyta; class Pinopsida; order Pinales; family Pinaceae; genus Picea; species Picea mariana. Next base: position 223,484 of record JASDQU010102306.1, on the reverse strand, counting down.
GAGGCAAAATCGAAATTTGTGTTCCCTTGGTGAAAGTCTACAGAAACGAAGGGATATCAAGTCTGCAATTGTGGGCACGTCTAAGGTGCACCATAGGAGGTTGCAGAGACAATTGCGACAAAAAGTATTGATGTGACAAATTTGTGTATGAAGGTCTTAGTGAGGTGATGCGAGTCATGTGACATTGGTGAATTTTTAAACCGAGTCAGTAGTGCTCATATTGTAATTGTTTTTCTATAACAAAGAATTATCCGAGTGTTAGGCATGGTTCATGTCACCCGCACTATTTATGTGTTTGTCTTTCATTTGTTCCATAGTTTTTCTCTTGGTTTCTCATGTTCATAGATGTATTTTTATATATGATTAAGTGTTAAACTTTTAACAATTGTCTAAGTATAAAAGAGTTGAGTGTGACTCGTCAGTATCCTAGAATGGAGTATGGGTATGCTCTAGGTGAAGAGGTGTAGTCCAGACAAATTATTATTGGTATGTCAAGCAACCAAGTAAGAACCGTCGCGGTGTCGCATGCCCTCGAGAGGTGAATAATCACAAGATCTTAACATGTCTCTTGTGGGGTCATGACACTCACCTATATAGGTTCTTGGTAGAAAACCATGCCATTTCGGAAAGAATTTTATCATTATAGCACACACTAGAAAATATTCTCATTGAAATTTGGACCTACTTTAAGGGAATCTCCTTTCCTTTAGGTTTTGAGCTTAATGACCTTAGAGGCCTTCCAAATTGTCTTAGCTACAAAGTTTCCTTTGGTTTCTGCATGAGTTACGGTGATGCTTTGATTTCTACATAAGTTGGAGTGATGATGAAAGTCTATAGGTTAATATTTTCCATGTGATTTTCCCAAGTGAATTTCCCCAAGGCATCTCCCATAGCTATGAAAGAAATATGCATTGTAATTAATAAAATATTTTACAAGCAAGAGGACCTCCATGGGTAAATTTATTATTTTTACTTGACATATGAAGAATTAGGTCTCTTGTAATAGAGTGTGTCTTCATTATTCTCTCCATATATTTGCTCATTATGTGGTTTTAATTCATATTCCTTTTAGTTGGTACAATTTTTCCTCTAGGTTATTATATATATGTATTATTATCTTAATTCCACAATCATTTAGGCACACCAAAGCCTTGCAGACAAACTCAAGGATTAGATGGATGAAAAAAGGTTGAACCACTTGGAATCTCTCCCTTGTATATTGGTAAACTTAATCTGGTGGGCACATAACAACTTTACTTTCCAAGATAAGTGAATCTATCCAGATCTTGTTGCAATTCCAGGTAAAGAAAGGGCCACAAAAAATTTGGATTCCTATCATGCCAGAAAACGATCAAGGTATTTTCTTGGGTTTCTTCAATTGCGCTAGCCAAGGGCACCCTTTGCTCTGTGGTGTAAGTGTTGTCATTTTTCGTTCACATTCTCACTACATCCACGTACGTTATACCTATGGGTGCAGATCCAACAATAGAGTAGAGCTTGTTGCACTCATAATGTTATTGTTTGTTTGTCAAGACAAAGGAGTTAAAAAACTCCAAGTCTTTGGATATTCCAAATTGGCAGTAGATTGGGCTTGCTCAAGGGTGAAAATTACCATTGTGAGTCTAGTTTCTTTCTTAAATTATTTGAAGCACCAAATGAACCAATTCAAATGGTTTTCCTTCAAGCACATCTACAGGGAATTAAATTCGGTAGTTGGAAATCTATCCAAGAAATTTTTTCAACTCTCCAAATGAGCCTTTGGTTATTATGAATTTGTCGACGAAGAAGAATCTAAAGCTATAGAATTTAAAATATAAGGAAAAAATTAAGTAAGTTAATGATGTATAAAAGTAGTCATAGTATTGTATTAAGTAATTACACTTAGCTTTTGGACAGGCCCTTATGAGCATTTCTGTTTAAGTGAAAACTCACTTGGATTAGAATGGTCAAAATATGAAAGAACCTTCCTTTTGTGTATTGAGAAAAAACATGTATATTCAATACCATGAATATAAGATTTTTTTCAAAGATGAATATATATATATATATATATATTATCACTAATAGAGTCTTTCTTGGTGGTACTACTTCAGGTTTAAAGACTTGGTAGATGCAGAGGCGATACTGGCAAGGGTCTGGTTGTTTAACTATGGGAGTTTAATGTTGAAGCGTTGAACTCACCTTTTTAATCTAGAGAAGGAACATTCTACTTTCGACACATCTGGTCATTAATTCCAGGATTCCCACTAGATTTCTGGAACTTGGAGACTTTCAAGGAGATTGGCGACACTTTGGGAAAATTCTTGCACGTTGACCCCCAGGTACTTGCAGGCTAGGACGGGCAGATAGATAGAATTCTAGTTGAATTTGACCCGCATCAAGGTTTACCAGTAGAATTGGAAATTGACTAGCGCGGATGTATTTATAAGAAAACATTGGACTACCTAGGGATACCTTTTAGGTGTTCGGCTTGTAAGAAAATGGGTCATACAAAACATTCATGTCTCGGGTTCCTGAAGAAACTGCCTCCCTTTTGTCTTGTTTCGGAGGATGGTTTGGAGTTGGATTCGCACCGGCCAACTTTTCTTTCTTCCATAAATGATGAATAAAATACCTTGACCTCGTTGGATCTGGATAACGAACCATTACTTGGTAAGTTAAAACACTTAGCCCAATCTTTTTTCCTCACTTTCTTTATGTGATTTAAATTATCTGCAAGGAAAATGTGTGGAAAACTCCCCCTCAGTGTCTACTCCTGTTGTAACTAAAGGGACAATTTACTCGCATGTGTCCTTAGAAGAAAACTTAGGTTGAGGGGAGCATGTTTGTGAGGGGGTTGTAAAGGAGGTTTTAGAAACTTGTAACAAGGTAGGCTCTTCCTCGGGGGGCACGGGAAGGGTTATGGAAGGGATTGTTTCTAGTGATGAGAACTCTCTCGTCGATCCTTTTGTTTTCAAATCGGGTGGTATGGATGTTTGTATTTCTCCTCATCATTTGAAGCATGTTCAGGAGACCAGGGAGGTAAAAGGGGAACTAGGTTCTAATAGACAAGATTTTATCCTAGGCCGTTTGGTTGAGAATTTTCCACATTTTGATTATGACACCTTAACTAGTGTGGAAGAAGAGGTCCTTGTGGAATCCCATAGTGGACACACTCAAACAAAACCTTATGTACAAAGTGTGATTGATAATTCCTTAGTAAAATTTATTCCCTCATACAAAGAGGTCCTAAATCGTACCCCCCTTCAGGTCTAATTGGGGGGAGAAAACTTGCCTACAACTTTTGTTAAGGATAAAAAAGCTGAGAAAATGAAAAGTGATAGAGTATGTAGCTCTGTGGGATATTCATCACTTTTGAAAGGAGTTGTGTTTGGAGGCCTGGAAAAGGAATTTTCCCCGCTAAAAACGAGAAGTGCTAGGAAATTAGGAAAGGAGAAGGAAATTGTTGCCACAACAGGCTTACAGGTTGTGGAAGGTCCAAGGGCACTTAGAGCTCAGAAATACCTAGCAAGGGTTAAAAAATGATAGTGGTGTCACTAAATGTAAGAGGATTCAGGGGTGCTCCCAAGTACTGAGCCCTCAAATAGTTTTTAGAACTGGTAAAAACCTCACATACATTTTATTCAAGAAACTATGGTTAGTGAACACAAAGCGAGGGAAAGTTTTTCAAAACTCTTACCCACATGGAAATTTTGTGGGGTGAACTCAATAAGCTTATCAGGAGGGTTGTTATCTGCAAGGAACCCAAGGAGAGATGATCTTTCTGCTTTTCTGACTGCTGCAAGGATTTTATTGGAAGGACTTGTGAAGGATTTAAACAAAAGTCTGAAGTTGATAAATTGCTACGACCCATATGGAAATAGATAGGGATTCTGGGAAAAGATAAAGAGGGATGGGATACTTAAAGAACACAACATAATTTTGGGAGGCGATTAAAATTTTACCATTTCAAATAGAGAAGTGTGGGGCCCCCAAACTAGATCTGATCCGATGAATTCATACTTCAGCCAACTGATTCAAGAAGAAGGTCTAGTCGACATTGAACCGGTAATGTTCCTCCCTACTTGGAGGAATGGAAGAGGTGAACATGATTACATTGCTAAGAGATTGGATCACTTTTTAATAAACGAGGAACTTGCATTTTCAGGACTAAGATACAGATCTTGGGTGGGAAATGTTAAGATCTCTGATCATATGTCAATGATATTGAATTTGGAACAAGAGAATGAAAAGTTTAGCTATCCTTTTAAATTCAATTTTGTTTGGTTGTATGAACCCTATTTTGTAAATTTGGTGAGATCGACTTGGAACGGGATTTTCGATACATAGGATATTAACCCAATGGAATCCCTTGTACAAAAAATATAATTACTTAAGTCTGTGGTCATTAAGTGGGAGAGAAATAAAAAACACTTGGCAAAAGAGGAATTAAATCAACTATAAATAGAATTAGATATCATTTATTCTGAATTTCCTGGGGGTTTTGAGAACGATGACGAAAAGATACTTGTCCTAGAGAAAGAAAAGAGAAAAATGTTCCTATTAAAGAAGGAGGAGGAAGCTTGGCAACAAAAGAGTAGGATAAATTGGCTTGCTTCAAGAGACAGGAACACTAAGTTTTTCCATGCGTATGCAAGTTCTAGAAAACAGTCCAATGCTATCCGGGATAATATAAAGAAGGATGGATCCAAAATTACAAGCCAACAGTCTTTACAAAAGGAAGCCATCGGATACTTTTGGAACATCTTTAAAACTCACAAGAACCTCTCTATTTCAAACCAAATGGCAGTTATTAGTGCTTATTATAGGATCTTCTCTAAGGAATAGGATCTTAGAATTGTTGATCCGATTAATTTACCTGAAGTAATGTCAACTCTAAAAGGATTTGTTACTTCAAAAATAATTGGGCCGGATGGTTGGACTGTAGAATTTGTTTTGGCATTTTTTGATCTCTTGCAGACAAAAATTCTGGTTGTGGTTGAAGAATCTAGAATGAAAGGTAAGGTTTCAGGAGGCTTGAATGCTAAATTTCTATTAATTATCCCTAAAAGTGACAAGCATGAAACTTTTGATGGTTTTAGACCAAGATCACTCTGTAATTTGAAATACAAGATTATTACAAAAATTATTGTTGCCATAATCAAATCTTCTCTTTCAACAGGTATTTCAAAGGAATAGTTTGTCTTTTTAGAGGGTAGACAAATTACAGATGCCATAGGAGTGGCACAAGAAGCCCTGCACAGTATAAAGATATAAAAAATAAAAAAAAAGCATTGGTCCTAAAACTTGATATGATGAAGGCTTATGATAGGGTGGATTAGGGATTTCTAAGGTTAGTCTTACTTCAAATTGGAATGAGTCTAGAGACAACATATTGGATTATGGGGTGTGTAAATACTGCAATTTTTTTTGTCTTAATAAATGGTATCCCTTCCAGCTTTTTCAAAAGTACAAGAGGATTGAGGCAAGGATGCCCCCTATCTCCATTATTGTTCTTACTTGTTGTAGAAGGATAGAGTAGAACCATTCAAAAGCTAGTTGTAGAAAGGAAAATTGAAGGTGTTTTAGTTGCAAAAGGAAAAAGAATTACACATTTATTATTTTTGGATGATGTATTACTGTTTGGGAACGGAACTCTCGCAGAATGGAAAGTCTTTAAGGAGGCACTTTATTTGTTTAGTAATGTAACAAGAATGTCTTTCAGCACTCAGAAGTCTTTTTTCCTAGAAGCAAGGTGGACAGGGGAGGAGCTCTCGGGGTTAAAAAAGATTTTTCCTTTTGAAGTTAAATCAATTGAAGTTGGGTTTAAGTATTTGGGGTTCTTTATTAAACCAAATTGCTATACAATGGTAGATTGGAGCTGGCTAGAGAAAAAAATAGAAAAAAGAATCTCGAATTGGAGTCATAGATGGCTTACTTTAGGGTGAAGAGTAAATATTTTAAAATCAGTACTTGAAAGTATACATGTTTACTAGCTATCACTAGCAAAGATTCCAAAAAGCTTCTAAATAAAATTAGAAGAAGGATGTTCAGTTTCTTATGAACTGGGGAAAAAGAAAAAGAAAGTATACACTTAATAAACTGGAAAAGAATTGCCAAACCTAAGAAGATAGGAGGATGCGGTATAAAAAAAAAAAAAATTGGTTTGAAAAAGAATTGGCAACAAAGAGTCTGCGGAGATGCCTTATGGGTCCTGGTCTCTGGCATGAAGTGGTACATAAGAAGTATTTAAAAAAGAAAATTGTTATTGAGTGGTTTAGGGAAGGCAGGAAAAACTTGGATGGTATGTCAAAATTTTGAAGAGCATTAACAACCTCATTACCTATCATAACTGATTGGCTTGCTTGGACGCCCAAAATTGGGTAGGATATTAGGATAGGAGAGAATCTGATGATTGGTACATAGTCATACTACAAATTATCAAAGAAATTAATAAGTACTCTGCATTCAATTGGCATAAAATTTCTAGCACAAGTAGGATCACTTGTAATTGAGGAACAAAACTCACTAAGATGGAAAAATGTAGACACTCTTGGAGTAGAGGGAGAACAGAAAGAGAAATTGGATTTATATGTAAAAGGATTAGTTGGGTATGGATTTGAATTAAATGCAGAAAATGATAATTTAATGTAATCCTGGAATACCAAAGGAGGCCAAGTAAATGCAAAACAAGTATATGAAGTACAAATACTAGATGACATTGAGGGTTGTCAAAATGTTTGGCACATAGAACTATGGAAGTGGCAGTTACCATTAAAAGTTAAATTATTTTGTTGGTTAATGTTTGAAAACAAAATACTCACCTAGGATAATTTGACAAAAAGGGTATGATTGGACCTAGCAGATGTGTCATGTGTGGTGATAAGGAGGAAACATTCAACCATGTGATGGTTAAGTGCATTTTTAACAAATATATATGGAATTCCATTTTAAAGGAACTTAAACTAAAGAGGAATCGAGGTGGTGGACACCTTAGTGAGTGTTTCCACAATTGGGTAAAGGAGATGGAGTTATGGAAAGAAGTTCCTTGTTATATTTGTTGGGAGATTTGGAAACATATGAACTTGATTATTTTTTAAGAACAAGCACTTTCTCTGGCCAAGGTATACAACAGAATTTTACAAGACTTGGGTGAAAACAAAAAAACTCATATTCTTCATACTCATAGGATTTCTAGGCCTCCATTGTTAGATTGGAAGTTGGTAGTGGGTTTCCTTGATGGAGCCTCACAATGTGAGGGCTCAAAATGTGGTGCAAGATCAATTCTAAAGTGTCCACAATTGGGTTCATACAGCCTTAAGATGAATTGTGGCACTGGAACCAATACCAGGGGTGAACTTTTGGCATTGTTGTAATATCCCCAAGGGTGAGCCCTGTTGTAATCATGTTTATGAATTGTAAATCAGGTTTTGTAGGCTAGTGAGACAAGTATTGATAAGTTGATGGGCTTGTGTGTCCGGAGAGCCTAAGTGTCAAAGGCCAAGAGCCTGTTTTTGTATATGTAATATGCAGAACATTAATAAAGATTAAACATCACTGCGTGTAGACCAACCATGAAGAAAGAGTGATGGGGGACTAAGATTCCACAAGGTGGGTAAGGGAAAAGGGGATGAAAGGTTGGGAAGAGAGGCTAAGTGTTGAGCCTAAGGGCTAATCTTAGGGGCTTAAGTCCTAACTTCCTGGAAGGGGGGAACGTGTGCAAGAGGGAACGCATGCTGATGGAGCGCATGCAGCCTCATGGGAGACATGTGTCGGCCCAGGCACATGTAATTTAACCGATGAATTGAGTTGAGATGGGGGTTCGTTCTCCAGGGGACCGTCTTACTGTCTGAACCAAAAAAAATCTCTGCGTCTGAGTTTTGTAAGCCTCACGCCGCTCTGAAAACGGAGACCTGTGATGTTTTCTTGAGAAACTAATACACCACTGTCTGAACTGTTATGTCTGTGTTCAACCTCTGCATGAATTTCTTGTCATGCATCCTGGAAACGAGTGTTACATGAACCGTGTTGTGTTTTAGTGGCCTGTTATCATTCCCTATTTACACACCTCATTTTCCTGTTACTACTGTCACCCGTGAGTGGACCAAATGCTGAGGTTGTTGTTGTTATCTTGAACTTGCAGAAATTGAATAGGGAAATGGTGGAAGAACTGGGTTGTTAGGCCCGTGGTAGAAGAGACAGGTAGTCAAGCCTTTGAGCAACTCTCTCCAGGTGAGGGAGCCTGCTAGGGAGTGGGTTTCTTCCAAGAGAGAGTCCAGCACCAGCTACGGAGCTCTAAGAATTCCTGATCCAACCTGTTTCCAAGGACCAAAGGGGAGGTGAAGCACTGATGAACTATTCTTATGAAGGTGTATACTCTCGGGTGGAACAGGCATGTGGGGAATGAGAGTCTGTGAGTAGTGGGCATAAGAAGGCTCATGGGGAGAATCCTTCTGATTTCTCTGTGCCGTTTTCATGTAACCTCGGCCTAGTCTAGGATTCCCTTACCTTAGGGTGGAGCTTAGTCCCAGCTCGGGGGTGACCCACTGTTGAGCGTGATAAGCAGTGAGGTCTAAGGCTGGGAGGTTCGTGGGAAGCTTGTGCGTGGTTGTGGAGTTACTACAGTTTCAATGATAAGTATATTCATGTGTTTAATTTATATGTGATACATGTCTATGATGCTTGCAATACTATCATGTATTATGTTGCGATGATATTTACTGTTGATTCCATTAATTCTGTATGTTAACAGTAATTATATGTTTACTCCATTAAGCCATTTAACTCCATTTAAATGCACACTATGTAAGTATGAGAATGTTTGACGTGTAGTAGCATTGCCCGGCAAGTGGAGTGATGGTCGAGGACGTTACAATATGGTATCAGAGCAGTAAATGGAAAATTTAAGGGTGTTTAGTTAGTGTTGCCCGATCTTGGGAGCGTCGGGGACGTTACAATATGGTATCAGAGCCCAAGGTCTCAACGCTGAGCCTAGATGGGCCAGATAAGTGGTCTTTGGACCCAAGGTTTCAAGAGGAAATTGTGTCTGGAGGACTAATTTCGAACCTTAGAATGTTTTTGAGTGCCAATGGGTTATTGGGTCATGTATGAAGCTCAAGAGAAGTAGCGATAGAATAAAACCGCAGCCGGTGTCGTATTTGACCACGGAGAGGGAGGGTGCTCAACACTTGGGGTGTTAGAGCCATAGGATATGTTCGGAAAGAAAGGAAAAACCTTTATGACCATTATATCCAAAGAAGGTGCCAGGAGGATATCCGAGAAGCCTTTCGGGAGTTCGGATGTCAGGAAAAGCAGGGTGCGCTGAGGCACAAACCCCCAAAACCTGAAACTTCGAAGTCTCGAGAAGATCTACACCATAGATCTGAGAAAAAGATATTGTTCCTTAGATCGAGAAAAAGAGCAGAGAGTCATTTCGGGATTTCGGTTGTTGGGAGAAGTGGGATGTGCTGATGCAAAAACTCCCGAAGCCCAAAATCGTGAAATCCCGAAGAGATGAAGTAGTGGTTCGGGTTGACGTCACTTGGATGGATGTGGACCCATGGGATGTGTGCCATGTGCCAGTGGGCCCCGAAGGAAAAGTAGACGTAGTGGGGCCAAATGGCATCACCTAAGGTAACGTGGACCTTCTTAAGTACACCATGTGTCACCACTATAGTTGGTGACAGTTGTGTTGTGGGCTCGATGGCTAGAAAGGTTGGAAGTTCGAAAGTCGAAAGTCAGGAGTTGGAGAGGGAAGCGAGTGTGGAAGCCTCCAGGACCGAAACCCTAAAGTTTCGATTAGAGAGCCTTGAGATCTAGCACTTGGTCATGAACCATGGTCGCGTGGGTTGGGAAAAATGAGAGACAAAGGGGCTAAGGCCTGAGTGCACTACAGAGCCGAGAAGAGCTCAGAAAATTCATGCAAACTGAATGTTTTCTTGAATCAAGTTGTTTATGAAAGTCGTGGACTTTGTTAAGGAATAATGACCTGACAAATTCTAGTTGTCTACACATTGTGATGTAGAAGTTCAGCAAGCACCAGAACTGGATAGAATTGCCACTAAGTGCAAAAGAAATGGACAAACCAAAGGAATGGACGTTCATTTGGGATTTGAAGGATCGAACTCCAATGGCCATGGAGAATAGATAGATAATGAAGGAAACATAAGGAATATCATTGAAGGATTGCAAAAAGATGCCCAAACTCGCCCAGTAGATAGCAGAAAGCTCAGAAAAGCTCAGGAAAAACAAGGAGAATTCAACATAAAGTTGTTAAAGAGTTTGGAGAGAATAGAAAAGAAGTTGGATAAGGAGAGTGACTCAAGTAGAACATGGAGTCACCAGACTTCTGAGAGAAGAAGGTCAAGGAGTGTGGGTAGACACCATCATCACTCCCAAGGTCGCTCCAAGAGAAGGACACACAATAGTTCAAGCCCACCTCCTACCAGAAAGCAAAGGAGATCTGGAGTGGATGAATTGAAGGGAGAGATGAACAAGATTAAGCCTCCTACATTTGATGGAGAAAATCGGAAGGAGGAAGACGCTGAAATGTGGTTTCTTGGTATGAGGAAATGCTTCCAACTATAGAATTATTTCTCTCATGCGGAAGTGAGAATTGTTATGTATCAACTGAAAGGAAAAGCATCCATGTGGTGGGATCAACTTGTGCAAGTGCAGCACATTAGAGAGAAAAATATCACTTGGAAAGAATTCAAGAAGTATTTCAAGAAGAAGTATTTGACTAAGAGATATTATGACAAAGATGAAGGAGTTCTTTGAACTCAAGCTAGCCAGCATGACCATTGATGAGTATGAACGTAGGTTTTTGGAATTGCTTAAGTATGTTCCATTCATCAAAGAGGAAATTGACAAGATTCAAAGGTATTTGAGTGGATTGCCACCTTCCATTGGTGATAAGATCCAGTATGATGACCCTAATACCATGGAAGAAACGATAAGAAGAGAGAAATTCTTATATGAGAAGCAAAGAGAAAAATCTACCTTTCGGAAGGCTTGGGGCGACCAGAGGAAGTTCAAGAAAGAACAGAGGTAGAAGGGAAACAAAACTTCCTTTTTAAGAAATAGTCCTCAAGGACAACCATCATTTATAGATCCTAGAATGGCTGAAGTAGGGGAACAAAGGCCAAGACAGACGCCCATTCAGTGTTGGGGCTGTTAGGGAAACCATAGGTATAGAGATTTCTCCTACAAAAATGGCAAAGTGAAAGTTGTCCATAATGTTCAGCAAGCTGAAATAGTGGAGGACATGAGCAGTAGAATGCCAAGGATCTATGCAGCCCTGGACAACAAGAAAGTTGAATTTTAGTCACACATGATTGAAGTAGAAGGTATGATTAACAACCAACCATTTACTATTTTAATTGATTCAAGGGCTATCCATAGTTATGTAGATCCTAAAGTGGTGGAAAGTTTGCATTTTTCAAGAAGAAAACATGAAAGGTCTTGGTTAGTGCAGCTGGATACAGGAACCAAGAGAAAATTCATTGAGTTAGTTAAGTCCTGTCTAGTGGATATGAAAGGACTGAGCACAAAGGCTGAACTGAATATTTTGCTTTAGGTTCTTATGACTATCTAATTAGGATGGACTAGTTGGACCAGCACCATGCCATCTTGGACTATCGTAACAAGGCATTCACTTGCCTAGATGAGGAAGGGAATCAAAAAAGTCCAAGGAACTCCCAGAGTTGTTGCTATCAGATAAATCTTAGCAATGTAGCTGAAGAAGTGCTACAGAAAATGTTGTCAATTATTTGCAGCTCATGTGGAGGAAATACCTAAGGATAAGGTGTCAATTATTGGAGATCATGTGGTGCTAAAGGAGTTTGAAGATGTATTTCAAGAGGTACATGGATTACCCTCAAAGAGGGATACTGATTTCTCTGTAAACTTGATGCCTGGAGCAGCTCCAGTGTCGAAAGCTCCTTATAGAATGAGTACGCCAGAGCTAAAAGAGTTGCAAATGCAAATTGAAGAGCTTATGAAGAAGGGGTACATATGCCCAAGTATGTCACCTTGGGGAGCCCCGGTCCTATTTGTGAAGAAGAAGGACAGAACGTTGAGATTGTGTATTGATTTCAGACAATTGAACAAAGTGACTATAAAGAACAAGTATTTTTTGCCGAGGATTGATGACCTCTTCGATCAGTTGAAGGATGCGAAGATATTTTTGAAGATAGCCTTAGGTTGGGATATCACCAGGTAAGGATAAAGGATGAATACATCAACAAGACCGCCTTTAGAACAAGGTATGGTCATTACAAGTTCACAGTGGTGTCGTTTGGGTTGTTGAACACACCCGTTGTTTTTATGTGTCTGATGAATGGTGTATACAGGGACTATCTAGACAAGTTTTTCATAGTCTTCCCGGATGACATTCTGGTGTATTCCAAGTCGGAGGAAGAGCATGAACAGCATCTGAGGAGGGTGTTGCAGGTACTAAGAGAGCACCAATTGTATGCCAAGTTGAGAAAATGTTTGTTTTATCATGAGCAGATCCATTACTTGGGGAATATTATCTCGAAGGATGGGATAGATGTGGATCCTGAGAAGATTGAGGCCATCAAAGAATGGTCAGCGCCAAAGAACGTGACGGAAGTCATATCCTTTATGCGTCTAGATGGTTACTATAGAAGGTTTATCACAGGGTTCTTGAGGATAGCTCACCCTATCACTTCCTTGCAAAGGAAGGACAAGAAGTTTCAATGGACAGAGGATTATGAGAAAAGCTTCCAACAAATGAAGCAACTGTTAACCAGTGCTCCAATCTTGAGGATTGCAGATCCAAACGAATATTTCGTGGTGTGAAATGATGCATTCAAAGAAGGATTGGGAGGGTTCCTCAGTCACAATGGATTCGTAATTTGTTATGAATCCATAAAGTTGAAAGAGCGTGAAATGAACAATGCAACTCATGATTTTAAGTTGGAAGCCATAGTACACACTCTAAAGAAATGGAGGCATTACCTCATGGGAAGGAGGTTCGAACTGAGAACAGACCATAATGGTCTAAAGTATTTATTCGATCAGCCAACCTTGAACGCTAGGCAGAGTAGGTGGTTGGAGTTTCTCTGTGAGTACGATTTTTATATCAAGCATGTCAAAGGAAAGAAAAATAAAGTGGTTGATGCACTCAGCAGGAGAGTACATGAATTACATGCTACAGTCATTAGCATGTACTGAACTGATATAAAGGGAAAAATTTTGAAAGCTATGAATGCAGATTTGCAGTACATGGAGCTGGTAGCAAAGCTACAGCAAGGTGAGATGCCACAGAAAGTGGAAAATTATAAATTGGAAACTGACGGAACACTTCTGTACAAAAACAAAATTTATGTACCTAATGTCCAGGACTTGAAACGTATGATTTTGCATGAAATGCACAATGTGCCTTATGTTGGGCACCCTGGATATCAGAAAACTATGGCAGTAGTCAAGATCCATTACTTTTGGCCAAGTATGAAGAAAGAGATTGTTGGATACATCACCAGATGTATGGAGTGCTAGAAGGTTAAAGTTGAGCATAGGCACCCAACAGGGTTACTGCAACCTTTACCCATTCCTGAGTGGAAGTGGGAAGTAATGAAAATGGATTTCATCACGAGATTGCCCAGAACAGGCAAGCAACATGATTTCGTTATGGTGGTGGTGGACAAGCTTACAAAAGTTGGCCATTTCATTATGTTAAAGACTACTCACAAGGCTGCGGATGTTGCCGACATCTTTGTGAAGGAAATAGCATGATTGCACGGAATCCCTAAGACAATTGTGTCTGACAGAGACCCGAAATTTACCTCAAATTTATGGAAAGGGTTGTTCAAAGGATTCGGAATACATCTGAACTTTAGCACAGCTTATCATCCTAAGTCTGATGGACAAACAGAGAGGGTGAATAGGGTAATAGAAGACACGCTAAGGATGTATGTGATGGAAAAACCATCGAAATGGGAAGACTACCTGCACTTGGTAGAATTCGCCTACAATAATGGGTATCAAGCATCATTGAAGATGATCCCATTTGAAGCACTTTATGGCAGAAAGTGAAATACTCCAGTAAGCTAGGATAATCCAGCTGATAGGGAAATAGTTGGACCAGAGTTTCTCAAGGAAATGGAAGAACAAATGCTAAAAATTAAGCAGAATTTAAAGGCTGCCCAAGACAAGCGGAAAAGTTATGCTGATAAAAACAGAAACCACGGAGTTCAAAGTGGGTGATCATGTTTTCCTGAAAGCAAAATCCAATAGAAGTTCCCTGAAGCTGGGAAACTACGCCAAGTTGGAAGCCAGATTTTGTGGGCCATTTGAAATCCTAGAAAGGATTGGGCCAATTGCATATATGGTTGCATTACCTGCATCCATGAATGTACATAATGTGTTTCATGTTTCATTTCTTAAAAAATATATATCTGATGCTAATCATGTAATTGATTGGAATATTATTCAGGTGGAACAAGAAGGTGTCCTACAAGTGCATCATGTGCGCATATTGGACAGGAAAAACAAATAGCTCTGGAATCAAGCCATAGGTCTTGTAAAGGTCCAGTGGACCTGGTACAATCCTGAGGACGCGACTTGGGAACATGAAGATGCTATGTGAGCAGAATATCCGCATCTTTTTGAATATTTTGGAAATCTTGTTGATGTTGTGTAAAAGTTGCACTAAGGACAGTGCAAAAATAAGGGGAGGGGATTGTAATATCCCCATGGGTGAGCCCTGTTGTAATCATGTTTATGAATTGTAAATCATGTTTTGTAGGCTGGTGAGCCAAGTATTGATAAGCTGGTGGGATTATGTGTTTATTAGGCTGGAGAGCCTAAGTGTCAAAGGCCAGGAGCTTGTTTTTTTATATGTGATATGCAAAACATTAATAAATATTAAACATCGATGTGTGCAAACCGACCACAAAGAAAGAGTGATGGGGGACTAAGCTTCCACAAGGTGGGTAAGGGAAAAGGGGATGAAAGGTTAGGAAGAGAGTCTAAGTGTTGAGCCTAGGGGATAATCTTAGGGGCTTAAGTCCTTAGGAATAATAATTTATTATTATTCCAAAAGTTATGTGAAATGTATGTTTTTATCCTAAGTTCCTAGAAGGGGGGAACATGTGCAAGAGGGAACGCATGTTGATGGAGCACATGCAGCCTCATGGGAAACATGTGTCGGCCCAGGCACATGCAATTTAACCAAGGAATTGAGCTGAGATGGGGGTTCGTCCCCCAGGGGATCGTCCGATTGTCTGAACCAAAAAAAATCTCTACGTTTGAGTTTTGTAAGCCTCGCGCCGCTCTGAAAATGGAGGCATGCGATGTTTTCTTGAGAAATCGATACACCATTGTCCGAACTGTTGTGTCTGTGTTCAACCTCTGCATGAATTGCTTGTCACACATCCTGCAAATGGGTGTTACCTGAACCGTGTTGTGTTTTAGTGGCCTGTTGTCGTTCCCTGTTTACACACCTCATTTTCCTGTTACTACTGTCACCCATGAGTGGGCCAAACGTTGATGTTGTTGTTGTTATCTTGAACTTGCGGGAATTGAATTGGGAACTGGTGGAAGAACCAGGTTGCCAGGCCCATGGTAGAAGAGACAGGTAGTCAGGCCTGTGAGCAACTCTCTCCAGGTGAGGGAGCCTGATGGGGAGTGGGTTTCTTCCAAGAGAGAGTCCAGCACCAGCTACAGAGCTCTGAGAATTCCTAATTTGGCCTGTTGCCGAGACCCAGAGGGGAGGTGAAGCACCGATGGAATGTTCTTGTGAAGGTGTATACTCCTGGGCGGAACAGGCATGTGGAGAATGAGAGTCTGTGAGTAGTGGGCGTAAGAAGGCTCCTGGGGAGAATCCTTCTGATTGCTCTATGTTGTTTTCATGTAACCTCAGTCTAGTCTAGGATTCCCTTACCTTGGGGTGGAGCTTAGTCCCAGCTCGGGTGTGACCCACTACTTAGCATGATGAGAAGTGAGGTCTAAGGATGGGAGGTTCGTGGGAAGCTTGCACGTGGTTGTGGAGTTACTATAGTTTCAAGGATAAGTATATGCATGTGTTTAATTTATATGTGATACATGTCTGTGATGCTTGCAATATTATCATGTATTCTGTTGCAATGATATTTACTGTTGATTCCATTAATTTTGTATGTTAACAGTAATTATATGTTTACTCTGTTAAGCCATTTAAATGCATACTATGTAAGTATGAGAATGTTTGACACATAGTAGTGTTGCCCGGCAAGTGGAGTGATGGTCGGGGACGTTGCAATATGGTATCAGAGCAGTAAATGGAAAATTTAAGAGTGTTTAGGTAGCGTTGCCAGGTCTCGGGAGGATCGGGGATGTTACAACTGTGGTGTATTTTATACTTTGCACATTTCAAAAAGATTAAAATTTTACAACTAGTAGGAGACTCGAAGATAATTATTGATTGGTTTTCTCATGAAAACAATCTACAGGTGAGTTCACTTCAGCCTTGGATGACAAAAAATCGATGTTTGAGCGGGAAGTTTCAACAATTAAAAGCACAACATATTTATAGAGAATTCAATAAAGAAGTTGATCAATTATCCAAGCAAGCACTACAGTTGGAAGAAGGTATGATATAGCATGCAGAAGGAACAGGAATACATAAAGAGAGTTTCAGAAGAATGTCAATCATATAACTTCTCTTATGGCAAAGTTGAAGACTTTTTTTGTTGTTGTTTTTGAAATCAGTATTGTAAACACAGGAGGATCTTATATGTGGACAACATGTATAATTTCATGGTATGATTATGTAAAAGGGAGTAGTATATGGAATTTTTGTAAAAGACATTCTATATTCTCTAATATAAGTACTTTTTTCTGATTGAAAAAATAGAGTCTCTCCATATCGTCATTCTCTCCATATCTTTGTTCATTATG